>VDFB02240729.1:0-14351 GCA_007258455.2 Sequoia sempervirens
TTTGAATGTATGCCCATGAGACCACCATTTGCTCATGAGTTTCTAAAGTCTTTTCTTCGAATCCATTTTTTATAAATTTTGCAACGAAGGCGTCTACAGATCACATTTCTTTGAGTAACTCTATCAAATATTCACATGCATTGTCCATATTTTGCTTCATGGTTCACATATAAATCTGGCTTGTCAAACGCTTCAGGTGCCCTGTTTGTGATTCCAGTGTTCATACATGTCTAGCGTAGTATTTCCATGTAGAATACCTAACATGAATCCACATCCCAATTACCTTCTGCATAAATAGACTGAAAGCATATATATTAAGTATAAGTTCTTAAGGGTTCTGAATTTTAATAACCTAGTTTGTATTTTCTGATGATCCTTCCTTACAGCAATGATCTTTACAGCACCGCCTTAATTTGTAGGGTTTTTGAAGACAATATCTCTAGATAATGATGATACTATTGTGACGGGTGACTCATATTTTGTTTTATCACCATGCTTTTGAAAATGTATACTGTTATTCTTAAGATTGGGGAATGCAGATTGTTATGAAGGATAAGATTTGTGGAAGCAGTTGGGTGAGCATCATTCGGAAGAATCAAGCCAGAAGTTATTAGCATGAATGATTGGCATATCAGTGAGATTGGGTTTTCAACTCGTGTGGATTCAGAATTGGTGTAAAATGATTGTGCTAACAGTGCAGTTGCAGTGAATCCTGAATCCACAATCATGAATGGTCTCCCTGTAACTCGATCTCCCTGTTGGGCCTCTCACCCGGCGGTCTCAGGCTAAGAATGGACTCTTCTTCCTCATCCTCATTCTGAGGGAGGCGTAGCCTGTGGGAGGAGGAGGAGGAGGATGAAGTCACAGAGTCTTGCGCCAAGAAAGGAATCGCTGTGGGTAAGTGGGAAAGGTTAGGGGATCATTCTGCTTGCCCGTTCAAGTTTTTCAACGTGAACTTGTGCTAATCACACTAGAAACAGTAATGAGTACAAATAAGGAATGTGCTGGTATATACAGTACACTACACACCACTCCATGTTAGCATCTCTAGGGTAATGGGAATCCATGCAGGAATTGGAATTGTATTGTTAGAAGCAAGCGCAGGCCAGCTATTGAACTTATCTGTCGAGCAGCTTTGAAATACAAATCGGTCACTGTACAAGCGGGACTTTTAATAAATGCAATGAGTCCAGCCATTGGTCAAATCAGACCAAGAGCAGTAGGAAAATCTTACACACCCTTGGAACCAGAAAAACTATTGGTGAAATAAAGCTAAAATAACACTACCAAAATAAATCTGTAGAAAATGCACTAAAAATATTAGATGAAGGAAATTATTTGTATTGCCTCCCGAGGAGTTTTCAAATTTGTTGATAGCTAAAACAGTCCGCTTCTCAAATTAGATACGCCTTTCAGTATAAATTATAATTTTAAAAGGTTATACTATTTGAAAGGGGAGTTTTTTACAGATTATCTAATAGGTTTTTATTTTAATTAGATTAGTTTTATTATTTGACTAATCTATCATAAATGTGTCTTTGAATTCTTTTGTTTACTATTTATATAATTATAATTTTAAAAAAGGTTGTATTATTTGAAAGGAGAGTTTTTTTTTATAGATTATCAAAATTTCTATATGTTTTTATTTTAATTTGATAATTTTTATTATTTGAAGGACAATTTCAAATAATTAACTATTACAAAACTATTGCTAAATAGATAAAGTCAACTATCAAATTTAGATCTTAATTTTTCATGTAGAATTTTAGAAAGTTAAAGATTAATTATGATTAATGTCTCTAGATAAAAAAGCTTGCCAATCACAAGAATTAAATTGGAATAAATTAATTGATGATCAAAGCATACAATAGAAATAAATCAAATAGAGATAACAAATAATGGTTAGAAAGTAATTCAATATATGTATTTTTTCAATGATAAAAAAAAGATAACAGTTTGGTTTTATGTCGAATTTGTAAAATGTTATTGTGGTATATTTAGTAATGATAGACTATTAAATAACTTGTATCTTCCTTGGTTTAATTTTACATTAAAGAAATGATATTAATACTTGTACATTCAACACTAATTTGTGGATTTGAACTCTACTTGTGAAAAAAATGTGTATGCTTTTGATCTCTTGAGCTCTACTTTCTTTGAGTATCTAGATATGTAATGACAAATGTGGTGGCCTATAGATACCATTGTATTTTTGACATGCAAGGTATGCTCTTCTTAGTCTGACTCCTTGAGTTTATTTAAGGGTGTAGACAAGATTGAAGACACACAAAGAAAGTGTGTAATATGCTTAGTTTGCTCTACAAATGTAGATGTTGTAGGTGGTTAAATAATGATATACCACATGCTCAATTTGTTGTATTAGAACTTAATTTAATGTTTAACAAGGTGTAGACACCTAAAATTGACACATTATCAATGACCTAATAACCTAACCATTTCCTCTATAATTAATTGAATAAAAACCTATTTGTTCACATATGTATTTATATGTTTATATGTGTATGCTTATGTATAAATATAACACATAAAAATATAAGTTTTCATGCATATATATATATATAAAATACAATATTTGTTTTATGTTTATATTATATATTTACATTTGTATAATAAATTTATCAACCCTTTTTATAACTTATGTTTACTATGTTTAGGCATATGTTTATATGTTTACATACATAAACATGCTAATATTTTGTTATATGTTTTTACCATATTATATAAGCATAACCATACATGTTTTTACATTTTATTTATACATATGTTTATAATTGTACATTTATTCTTTTAATTTTTGTATATATGACTCTTCCTTTGTTTATATATTGTATTTATGTACTTATGTTCATCTATGTTTATGTGTGACTATAATTTGTTAGGATATACAATTATGCACACATTTATATATGTATGTAAATACTTAGTATTTGTTTATACTTTCTGGTTTATACATGTACACTTATGCTATATTAGTATATTTACATATGCTTAAATATAATAAGTTTATCCATATATTATGAGCATATTATATACCTGTATATGTTTATATATGTTATTGATATGTTTATACATGTTTATACACATATATGCTTATATGGATGTTTATTTATTTATATCACATTTTCCAAGTTATGTTTTTATGTTTTGTATGTTATTATATTATTTTTGTTTATATCACAATCATATGTGTATAATATATTTGTTTATAGTATATTTATTCTCTTGAATTTATAATTCTTCTCTCTTAGCTCATCTCCTCCACCCTCCATAAGGCTAATTTGCACTCATTTTTCACATTTTTCCTCTTCCTAATGATGGACCACTGTGTGGTCCGAAATGTCAAAAGAAAAAAAAACATAGTTGAATCCAAAAGCTTACTCTATAATATCATGAACTATGGAAAACTCATATCAACTAAATCCCCATTTACCCAATTAATCATCTAATTTTTATCACCTTATTAATTAAATAATATTTTATTATTTAATTAATAAATTCATCATTCATCACTATTCACCTAATCTTGTTCCTAGCCTAAATAATTAAGCAACCTTCTTTTATAGTCCACTTTATATAGATACATAAAAATATTACTTTTACCTAAGTTCTCCATGCCCTTTCCAAAAATTAAATAAATATACCTCTTTATTTAATTATCTTTTCCATCTACTTTTTATTAGTGACTTGCACTCACTAATCTCGATCAAAATCTCTCAAATATTGAACATCCCCACATGTGTACATAGGTATGGGATGTGTACACAAGGAATGGCCTCTTTGTACATGTGAAATTACCTCCATACAATGTCACATTGGTCAAAGGAATTTACCATCTCTCAAGGGTACTAGACCAAGTACCCTTTTCCATCTCACCCCTCCATTTTCTCTAAAGGGATTCTCAACAATAAATTCCCCTTTAACCTTGGACTTGACCTTATCCAACAACCAAATAATGACACTTGTCTTCTCCTCATCCTCCAAAGGCTCTCAATTAATAGGAGCCTTTGATCTCTAATTTTGATCCTAGCCATCCAATTCTTGAGCCAAAAATATATAAATTAAAACTAACTCAAGTTATTTTAATCTAACCTCATAATGCAATTTTATGTTTCTATTGAAGGCACATAAATACCACCAAATCAATCATATTTGAGCACAAATACCATATATTTGGTGTAATAGGAGTTGGTGTTGGTGATATTTTATTTTGTTTTCATCAATGTTTACTAATTATTTTTCTTAACCTAAGTATTTCGTGTATTTTGGGTAGAATGGGTTAACATTGTTTAAAATAATTCTTGAATGCTTAAAATTATATGTACACATTTATGGCATGCTAGTTGGGACCCATGTCCCTTTTATTATTCATTTTCAGTTGTTTTAGCTATTTTAAGCTTGCTGGTTATAGTTCAACAAATTTCTCTATGTTCTTGGATATTTTGATGAATTAGTGTATCCACTCTAGACCCCTCTACTATGCATTTTTCATGATTTAACACATTAACATTTAATTTTTGAATAGGGGGTCAAATTTATAGGCCACTATGCTATACACATTTGAATCCTAATCTAAGTATTTATATGAATTGCACATTGTCTTATTGGTTTTTACAACTTTGACATAGTTCAACAGTCTCACTTTACATTTTGGTGGCCCTGATATAAATTGGGAAATCTGACTATTGACCCCTTTTAAATATATTATTTAGCAATTTATATGATGAATTGCTATTTTTTTCAAAAATAAATTTTGTAATGGGTCATGCTATCAAAATTTTATCTTGAACATGCTCAAATTGACCTTTCATCTATTTTTTCCATTTTTTGCATAGGAGAAACCACTTCAATGGCTACACTCTACCTCTTAGTATATCCACCACCAATTAATGCATTCTCATATATCATATCATGACAGACCTACTCTATCTTTTAGTGAGTGCACTACATATCTTAGTAGTTCTTCCCTCAAGTATAATTTTCCAAATTCTACCATTTGGTGTATTCATGCCCTATTTTAGAAATTCTTCCATTTCTTGACTTCTTGGGCTTATTGGCGCTACCATGGTTCATAATACAATTCCTTTATTTTTAGCATTTAATCTTGTTTAACCCCCTTGCACTAATCATTTCTTTATTGTGCATTGCCATTTAACATTGAATCTTGTGGATAAATCATATGTCTAAGAAAATAATATTAAACTACTAATGCTTTTGGTTATAGAAAACAATTGTTGAAGAAAAATAATGTATCACAAATCTCTAGGAAAACATTAATTTTTTGAAAGGAATTAATCTTTGATGTCGTGTTTTTGAGGCCATACTCAAGTGTATAGTCTCTCCTCACACCCTTGGGTGATCTTGGAGATCAAAATATTAGATTTGATCTCTTTTCTTTTATCCTAAGGACTCAAATTGTGTATTCCCTCCCCTTATGTTCATGTGATCTTGGGTGACCAAAAGTGATTGAATAATTCTTATATGGAACTTCCTAGGGATTTCATCACCTTAGGGTATGACCCTAACTCTAACATTACATTAGAGCCTAAAAAGTGGGGTGAATTAAAACACATGGCCCTTGGAAGTGGAATATTATCAATCAAGCTAATCCCCCATGAAGTTTATACCTTAGGGTAGTGAAGGTTAATGGTGGGTTACTTCACTTTTTAGGTTGTTTGACTTGGTTCCATTTCATTGATGTAGATTTGGCCTCAAGTACCCTTGCCATATTTGAGGATGAACATAGCAATATTCACTCATCCTAGATAGGAACCAATCAACCATCCTTTATTTTGGTACACCAACAAGTGATCTTAGCTAGAAAATAGGATAGTAGAGACAACACCATGAAAAAATACCACATCTTTCCATAAAACCACTTACAAAGCATAATATTATAAAGATTTCATCTAGACTAGGGGTACCATAGATGGGTCATGTCCCATTCCTTAGATATGAAGGTAGGGAAAGATATGAATGATAGAAAGTAAGCAAGTATAAGGAAGAGAGAACATAGGAATCTATGTAAGAACAGTATACAAGTTTGTATATGTATGAATATTAGATAAGAGATGAGCACGAGTATAGGGGAAGATATAAAATTGTACTATTTTTGATCTGATTAATGCAATGGACACTAAAATTCTATCTATATAATGTTATCTATTATTTTGTCAATGTATAAGTTATTCCTATGTCTGATTCTATTGGTGTTTAAATTTATATGTCTGAGTATGAGGTATAAACTACAACACTTAGAAAGTACTTGGGGCTCATAACTTTGGTCTATGTTTCCCTAGATTTATTGCTTACATTGGTTCTATTTCCAATACCCTAGTTAGGTAATATAAATGACAGTAACACCCAAATTTTTAAAATCAAAGATAGAGAAAGAAAATAAAATTATAGGATTATTGATCTAGGTGATGTAGAGTGAAGTTACCGGTGCTTCACCGTTTCACCTTGTGAGCATCACCTAGATGCAATGAGTGCTAAGTGGACCATTCGTCATCATGAGAGTTGGGTTCCGAACCACTACTCATGAAACATGGGTCAATGAGTTTGACATGAAACTACACGGTTGAATCCTGATAGCAATATCATAACTTATATGTACTAACTAAAAATTCATGTAATTATTATTCTATGAATTAGTAAAGAAACAATGCATAGATTTTTTTCATATTTTTATGAATTTAGTACTTAGTATTAATTTGGTTTGTAGTTAATAAACATCGATTTATGTAATTCCTATTCTATGAATTGAAAAGTATCTAATAGAAATGTTTTAAAATGTAAATGTAAACATGCCAAGTTAACAAAAAATTGAAATTGTATTAATATGAAAAACTTAAATGACAAATACCTCTACAAAGATTTTCTTGACAGTAACTATCCTCTACCACAAAATTCTACACCTATAAACAACAATATGCCGCATTCAATTATAATTCATATCATAGATAACAATTTGTGAACCCTAATTTCATTATTGTATATTTTTTACTATTTCATTTATTAAATTGTATGATTATTCACACAACTGAATAATTGTTCTAGTTGAAATAGGTACCCAAGGTAAGGGCTGCTGGGTTGGGTCGCGGGGACACCCCTCTTGTATTAAAAAAAAAATTGTTCTAGTTGAAATATTTTATTTACTACCAGTAATAAAAAATATGTAATGTTATTTTTCAATATTACAATTTAATAATGTTAGACTATCATGAAATTATAATATTATTCATTTTATTAAATCGTATATTATAATTCATAACTCATATCATAAATAACAATTTGTGAACCCTAATTTTATTACTATATATTTTTTACTATTTCATTTACTAAACTGTATGATTATTCACACAACTGAATAATTGTTCTAGTAAAAATATTCACACAGAGAAATTGTAATATTATTCATTTTATTATTCACATATATTTTAGCATGAAACAAACACATACCAAAATTAACAATAATATCAACTAGCTCATAGATGTGGCTTTACAAAGAGTTTGGAAGAGTTGCTGAAAACCTTCCACAATCCTGCCTCTCTCTCCAACTATTAGCCACCCATGAAATACTTCAGCAGAATCAATTGTAGAACCTATTGGTGCACGTATTGATGCTTGAAGATAGCGCCCACCGTCCTTAATAAGGGGGGGAACTTCTCTGAAGACACTTATGACCACCCAGTCTCCCTCGCTCAACTTTACTTGAGTAAGTTCTCCTTCCTTAATACCTATATAACCACCATCAACGGAACGGACAAGATAACACACCATAGCCGCATTGGCCAAATTTGTCTCCCCGCATGTTAAACGCCACCGTCTCATTGGACCGACAAATGAGTCAACCACGGCAAGGCCAGGAAAAGTGAACGAATCCAAAATTGACTCAACACCAGGAAAGATCTTTCCACATACTGTCATTTCCCATGGCCACTTCTGCAAATCAGTTGCAAAACACTTCAGTTAAACAAAACAATTTTCTTTCAGAATAACAATTTCATATTTTTAGCAACCTCTGTTACCTCTTTCTGTATGCTTTGAATGCAAGCTTCAAAAGCTGATATGTTGTCTGCACTCAGATTCAGCGTCCGCAGTCTCTCCGTGCCCCGCAAACTGTGTATACCAGGTACCATCCGACACGTCCTTACACGCAAATTCTTCAGGGACGTCAAATGATCTAAACCTTCTATTTGCTTTATTGTAAAGCAATCTTCCACATAAAGATTATTTAAGGAAACTAATCCTGCCAAACTCGGCATCTCATATAACTTTGGGCAACTTTCAAGTGTAAGAGTGGTCAAGCGGGACAAGTTTCCCAAAGAAGTTGGCAAACTTTCCAACAATTCACACCCAACAATTTCGAGCCCTTCCAATTTGTTCAAGTGACCAATGCTAGGTGGTAACTCCCTTAAGCTCTTGGTGCATCTTAAATCAAGCTTTCTTAGAGAAGCCTGATCTGTGATATTGTGAGGCAATTCTTGTAATTCATAGCAATATGAAACATCAAAAACCTTGAGGCTTGTTATGTTTACCAAAATATCTGATTCTAAGGTGAGTTTGTGACATTGAGATAAACAGAGATATTCGAGGTGTATCAGCTGCTTAAAAGACACAGGCAACATCTTTAAACTCGAACAATCACTCAAATCTATATACCGTAGGCTTACCAAATCCCCAAAATGGTTAGGTAGACTTGATAGAGTGTGCCATCCATTTAAGGCCAGATCTTCCAGCGAGTGAAGTCGACAAAACTCTTTTGGCAGGCTCGATAGTGGTCCCCGGTAATCAACTAAGGATAGTCTTCTCAAATGCTTGAGATGGCCTATAGACCTGGGAAAACTTTGGAGCTTGTGGGCTTTTTCAATTAGCAGCTCTCTCAATTGCAAAGGAGGCTGCGCACAACCAATTTTCAATTCTATTGAGATAAAACATAAAAACATTCAAAAAGAACAAAAGCATTCACTCTAATTGGAAAATAGCAAAGCTAATTTCTTACATGTGCGTCATCCCACAATGCTTCCAAGAACTCTAAAGAAATAAGCTCTAGAACTCTAATGTTCTCCAGTGAGAGCCACGATGGAATACATCTGTGCTCAAATTGAGACCATCGAAGCCACAAAAGGCCTCTCGATAGCTCCCCAAATTCTTGGGTAAAATCATTTCCTTTAACAACAAGAAGTTGTAATTCAACCCGAACATTTGAGATTCTCATCATCTCCATGTACTCCTTGAAAGGCTGCGGGCAGTCAAGACTGTTGGATCTTCCCCAGTTATCAACTGTGGCGGCCATTATCCCCCGAATCGGCATTCCTCGCTAAGTGGTAAAAAGCAACAAATTAACGTCAAACCAATTAGGGGAAAACACAAAAAAAGAAAGACTTGAAAGACAAACAAGGTTTTCACGCTATGATTAATGACCGGAAATATTTAATTTTACCTGAATGTGGATATTCTGTCTCTGAAACCAGAATCGCGATGGTGAGTGTGTCTTTGCAATTTGTCTTCCCAAATCCCTGAGGTGATCGTGCATCCTTATACGCTCTTCATCGTCCACCTCAACAAGGCACTTGTTCTGAAGCGTTTCCCAACTATATAGACCGCTCCAGCCTGATCCATCCCACACAGCAATTGCCGAACTTCTACTTTCACCAATAAAGAAACATGCAATATCCAAGAATATTTCTTGTTCATCTTCATCGAGCGCATCATAACTTACTTTTAGCCTCTGCAAAATTTCCTTGGGCAATATTCTCCGGATCTTATCTAGCTGAGAAACCCAATAATCCCTGGACCTTTTGCCGTAAAGCTGTCCTCCAATGACTTTCAAAGACAAAGGCAACCCATTGCAAACATCTAAGCAATTTTCAACTAAATCTTCAAAGCCTTTTTGTGGCAAGGGCTGTAAGAAGGCATGCCAGCAGAACAGCTGCTTTGCATGAAAATATTGCAGGGGTTGCATTCTGTAAATGGACGTGATGCCCCACTTTGTAAGTACGTCCCCTTCACGTGTTGTAACAATGACCAGACTACCTGATCCGAGGCTCTCCTTTGGGGACAACAGAGCATCCAGTTGATCCTCGTGATCTACATCATCCAAAACTATGAGCACGCGAAGAGTTTTCAACTGATTTACAACAACTCCCGTGCCTTGCTTAACATTGTCAAAAGGCTTAAGATTTTGAATACGGAGGTCTTTCAAGAGTTTCTTCTGCTTGGTATGCAAAGCATTTTTGGATGTAGCATCTCGCACGTCATGCAGAAAACTGGAGCGATAGAAGGAAGAGCTTTTCCTATTGTAAAGCTCTGTTGCGAGTGTAGTTTTACCAGAGCCGCCAAACCCAACGATCCCCACAATTTGTACTTGCTGCTCACTCTCAATATATTCTTGTCGACTTCTTTCAAAGTCTTCTACGATTTCATCCATTCCAACTGGATGTTTGGCCACCTCCAACGGCTCTTTTTTCATCACTCTCAAAACAGAATTCACAATGCTCTTCAACAGCATCCCTTCATCGCTGAACATTTAAAACCAAAATAAATACGATGAAACAGACATATACTGTAGAAGAATGTGCGTACTATGTAAATGGGAGAGGCAGGGTATTTGAATTCTTACCCATTATTGCTGTTGAGCACGTGGCCAGAAAGATTTGAGACTCTTTCGAGCGCCGTTTTCCACTCCTCCACCATGCTTGAGGGGAACCTGCCCCTCTCTTCGTGTTGGGAGAATGCATGTGCATAACATCCTTTCCCTTGAGCCACCCGTCGGAGATCTCTGGGGTCAACATGATAGAACACAGGAAGAATTGGAGTGCCAGTTTTGAGCATAAAGGATAGCTCGGCAAGACACCAGGGAGATTGCGCATAATTCTTTGAAAAAATAGCAATATGAAGTGCCGCAGTGCGCATTGCCTCCTGTATTTCATCTGGTATGGAATCGCCCAACTCCAGCTTTTCACCATCTAGAAAAGCATGTAAGCCAAGCAAATCTAAGGTGTGATAGATAGTGCTGGCTAATTTGTGCTTAACATCACAACCACGATGATTGATGAACACATCCCATGGTCCCTTCTTCATTACTGTTGAGCATGGTGAGGATGCTTGCAGCGTAATCCCATCAAACGGGTTTTCTGGTTTTATCTTATCCTGCCGAGCTCTGGATGTGGAAGACTCTCCCAGCTCCATCTGACGCTGCACAGCTGTGGATGTGGAAGAATTTTCGAGCTCTATCTAACGCTGCCCATTGAAAGAAAAGAAGAATGAAAGAAATCAATCACTGAAATGACATAATTTCCCATAGTCTTGAATTGTAAATGAAAGGAGATTAGAGACCAATCGCTGAATTGAGAACAACAAATGGAATGGGTAGGGGAAAGGAATACCTTGTCAAGTGTTAAAGCCCAATGGAAGGGGTAACACCGTGAAGTAGAGAGAAATAAATCGATCACTGAAATATATATTTCTGGCTAATTTGTACTTAGTATCACAACCGTGATGATTTATAAACAAATCCCATAGCCGCTTCTTCATTACTGATGAAGATGCGTGCCGCGTACTTCCATCAAACGGGTTTTCTGTTTTTCTCTCATCCTGCCAAGCGCTGGATGTGAACGAATTAGCCAGCTCCATGTGATCCTCCCGATCCGTTGAAGGGAGTGAATTTCCCATGGACTTGATTTTTAAAAGGAAAATAGGCACAAGAGACCAATCGCTGAATAGAGAGCAACTCATGGAACATCGTGTAAGATTTGAAAGCCTAATGAAAAGGCTAATATCCGCGAAGATCGATCAGCGACGTAGTTTACAAACAAGACAGTAAGGCGCGTCATTCGTACATTGTGTAAAAGAGAAGAATCTATCACCTTCATTGACCACAATGGTATGGAAAAAGGTATCTTTGAATTCTTTTGTTTACTATTTATATAACTAGCAATTGCACATTGGTGTGTAATGGGTACACCGAAGATGTGTGGAAGGTCAATTATGAAATAAATGGGTCTATTTTTGTTTTTTTTTTTTATAATTTTGTGTAGTGCATAAGGTCAATTGATAGGTCATTTAGCAAATGAAGTTGTTTGTTCAATTCAGTTTTTAATGGAGAAGTGATAGCTTCAAATAAACTATGCATCCACTTACACGATCTAGACATGAATGAAACAAAATGATTAGTATTTTTAATAGAACACAATGATTGTTTTATTATTTTTAAAAATATATTGATTTAAAACATAATATAATTAAATGAACTATCCATAATGTTCACTCGTTAAAAATGAAAAAAATTAGATTGAGTCTTTACATATTTTAAGCAACACTTGATTAAAAAATCCAATAAAAAATAAGTGTTTATTCAAATTTACCACTTTTAGATGATAATTTACTATATATAATTATAAATCAAAATGTATATATGTGTAATGGTTGAATTTGCATATTTATGTGATTATTTTATGCGAATGATTCAATATATTTATATATCTATAAATGACATACTTTTGTGTAATATTGGTTTCATTCTTTTGACCTTCACATATCCCTATATACACACATTTGCATAAATTTATTTATATTTTATCTATTTCTACACATCCATCTATATAGACAACATTATTGGATCCTCCGTGATTAAACATTCATCCCTTATAAATACTTTACCATTTCATCATCTTAGGTCATGTCTATGGGTGGAAGATTGATCACACATCTACAAATCTAACCCTAAATTTCTAAAATTCAAATTTTAAAATTGTCTTACTTTTGGCCATTACGCTAGCCATTATGAGTTGACAAAGACATTAGTTTGCATTCATTATATCATCCAAGCATCACATTTGATCATCTCATCCTAGAGCATTTAATGAGCAATGATGTTAGGAGAATGCTTTGGTTAGGTGCACTAAAGTGACTCAAAGTCTACATATTCGTAGTAGGGTGTGTTTTTTGTTGATCATTTGCTTGATTGTAAAACTTATTCGGAACACTAAATTTAGGAAGTGGCCTAAAAGGCATCCAAATATCAATATCAAATACAAAACCCTTAGAAAATAACATCTAAACTACAATTGTTCACTCCTTGGTTGTGTAGGAGAGAAGGGATGACAATAGCATCTCATGTGTATGCAAGATCAACATATTCAAACCTAGAAGTATAGAAAGTTAGATGCCTACAATTGCTCACTTTTCTATATATGCTTTTTTTGGTATCTCTATATATGTTAATCATTTTATGCTTTTGAAGATACTTGATAATTACAATTTCTAAAGTGAATGTAGTTAAATGTAACTGCCATGTTTTGAATTTAAATCATGATAAATAACAAAAAATATATAATGTAATACCACATAACATGATTGATATTATAATAAAATTTATAGAATATATCTTTATTTGAGAAAGTTTAGACAAACGATTTCTTATAATCCAAAAACTCTTAAGTCCCACTAAATATTATATCCTTAATGCTTATTTGGCTTCCTAACTCTTGATAAGTAGGAGGTATTTTCATTATCATGAGAGATGGGTTCTGTGAACCACTACTCATGAAACATGGGTCAATGAGTTTGACTCAAACTACACATTGAATCTCGATAGCAATATCATAATTTGAATCGCTATGGAAAATACCTCCTACTTATCAAATGAGCTAAAGGGGCTCTATAATGAATGGTTCATAAGGCACAACACTTGCTAAAGGTTTTGCAAATGGGGTTGCAAGCTAAGTGGGTTTAACCTTGGAGAGAACTCTATGGTTAAGCATGCTTGAGCTGGAGTAGTACTGGGATGGGTGACCTCCTTGGAAGGCCCAGTGCTTCACCTCTGTGAGCATCACCTATATGAAATGAGTGCTAAGTGGACCATTCATTATCATGAGAGATGGGTTCTTGAGAACCACTACTCATGAAACACGGGTCAATGAGTTTGACTTGAAACTACACAATTGAATCCTAATAGCAATATCATAATTCCTAATTCTTACTTTGTACAAAAAGATTTTATGAGATATTCTGATATCCAAAGCATTGCAATCTGGATCTCAAGGGCTTTATGTGTGATGTTATAAAAGAAAAGTGTGAAGCCTCGAGTTCTACAAATGTGAAACCCTTAAAACCTGAAGGCTTGTGGATTTTACAAAAGTTGAAACCCTTAGTACAATGAGGATATGCACACACAATATTCAATGAAGTAAAACTGTAGTTGGGATGCGTCCCGTCCTGCAAAATGGTTCACGTGCCTTGACTGTGCTTCCACATTATTAAGACTGTCCACGTACCTTGACTAGGATTCTATGACAACCACATTTCTTTAATTTAATATCCTAAAATGT
>VDFB02240730.1:0-41373 GCA_007258455.2 Sequoia sempervirens
GGCTGTGGCTGAAGTCCAAGTTGTGTAATCTATCCCGAAAAAGCTGATTACATAATTTCACCCAACAATGCATTTGGTGAAATCTGGAAACTACAGCAGAGGGAATACATATATTGGAATAAGTATCTTTGACAAGAATATAATTAGGGAAGTAAAATTAAATATAATTATTAATATATATAAATACATATAAATACATATATATACATACATATATATATATATATATATGCAATAATGATGCTTGCAGCAATTATTGATCCTTGTCAGTTGTTATGTTTCTTTAATATGAATATGAATAATAGATTCTTATGTGCTTGATTTACACTAACAATATCCTCTAAACATTAAGGGCAGATCTTAGGAGGATACATCATTGATCAAAGAGAAGAGACATACAAATCGGAAAGAGAAGAGAACCAGACCCGTGTATCACAAAAGATTACTATTATTGGATATATATACATAAACAGGAGTATATCAGATCTATCCTATATTCAAGTGTATTTCTGCCATTCATTATCTTATATCTGTATGTATATTGCCATGCATAATAGAGGAATATTTAATGTGTGATCTCTATGATAGAATACAAGATGTGTTTGATTGTTTGGAACCCACCTTGAAGGAAGGGCCTGGGGTGTAAGCAAAAGGGGATAACAAGGCTAGTAGGTAGCCAACCAGAGGGCCCTACACAGAGAGCCAAGTTACCCACTTATGGCCCCCATCCAACTCCTCAAGATGGCAAGTGTCTTTCAAGAGTCGAGGCCTTGATGGGGAAAGCAAGTACAAGTTGCCAAGGGGGAGGGCTGTGGTATACACCCTCTTAGGCTTGGCATATGGCTTCGGGTGGACCCATCATGTCCCTTCTCCCAATTTTCTAATGTGTGGGATTACTAATAATCTATGAATGTGATGCAACTATCTAAACCTAACAAGCATACATACATATTTGCGAATGTTGTTCAAGTGGTGAATGCAGGATTCAATCCAAGATTACATCATTAAAGAGATATTTATTTAATAAGGTGAAAACCCTAACCCTAATTTATTGCAATTTGTGATCAATAGGCAAATTCTAGGGCAAAACAAGATAGGGGGCATTACACATCTCCATACCCAAGGACAAAAAGTTAAAACCCTTTGGTTCAAGGAATCTAAAGGATGAAAACCCTCTTTTCCATTTGAGGTGATTCTCCGTTTATTCAATTTCAATTTGTTGTTGAGATTTGTATTTTATTGAAGATTTCAAAATAAGTTCAAATATGTGGAAGCTTTTCAAAGAAATATATTCTATCTGATATTGAGTAGCAAATCTTGCCTTTGTTAATATTATTCTGTACCATTGCTGGCTTAGTTATATTAACTGATGTTGGGCCACCGTACATCTTGTGATGGTATGCTTAATATTATTTGGCCGCCGTACTAAGTCAAAGAGAGGCATGACGCATATTATCGTGAAATAGTTGTTTATTTGCTGTCATACTATGCTGAAAAGGGGCCATAATATTCCAAAATGTTTTTTAGCCGCCATACTATTCTACTTCAGTAGCCATACCACCTTACCTCATAAAAATACTTATATCTGAGCTTGTAATTGGACTGCAGCATCTATATGATATTATTGTTATTTAAATATTCTAAATATTATGGGAGTTTCTGCAGTACCAATTCTATTATTAGGATTGCATTTGTCATCAGCATTTTGTGGGTTTTCATTTCACTAAAATAAACATTTCAGTTAGGTTTAGAAGATTTTATGAATCAGTACTGTATGCTGTTATTTAGTATTTTGTTAATATTCCAGTATTGCAAAAGAATCACAAGAAAAAAATAAGAATTTGTTGAAATATCCAAAAGGGAAATTACATACCCAGCATAAACTAGCCCTGACATGACTGATAAGGAACTAATGCCCGCCTGTATAACAGGTTATACACGTGATTAAACTATCATAAGACCTTTTAAGCTTGATACAAAGTTACCAAACTTTAATCATGGCAACTTAAGAACAGTGAAGATAAAGGACCTTGGGGTTTTTTGATATGACTATATTACTAAGTGTGTTTTTAAATGCATACTTACATAGGAGACATTCAATCTTCCTACCCATCAATCTACTTTTATTTATTTCTATCTAGTATCTACCATTTACAGCTGTTCCAACCGCCCATCCGCTTTTAGATCGTTGCCATCTACCCTTTACAGCTGTTTCATTTACTTTTACTTTATTTCTATCAGCCCACTTGCACCTTAATTTTCTACAGTTAATTTTCTAACTACGACCCCTCGTAATCCTTACTTCCACCTGTATGAGCACGGCCTAATCCTTCTCATGCAGCTCAACTAGTTCCTGCTATGTGACTGAGGCCATCATGCCTTTGAGCATGGTGTTTGCCAATCTTTTGGCAAGGAAAAAACCTTCTCACATGGGCATCCACAACCTCTCCTCAACAGAAAGAGAGACAAGCGATGTATAGCAATAAAATTGGGCAAGAGTTGGAGCTAGGAGAGAACACTTTTGAAATTATTCACAAAGTTGGTGACCTTTTTATAGTCTACTTCCAAATTGTCATTTCTGCCTCTGGCAATGCCACTTTTGCTTTGAGGGTTTTAAAAATAACCTCTAAGAACATTACTTCTCTGATTAATTTTCCCTATGTTTTACACACACAATATTACTTGTCTAATTAATTTTCCCTACATTATACACACACACCCACACACTTTCCCTATGTTTTACACACACACACAATATTACTTCTCTGATTAATTTTCCCTACATCACACACACACAAAATATCACTTCTCTGATTAATTCCCTACATTACACACACACAAGGAGATTCCAGTTAGATCCAATACGTATACATGCAAAATATATAAAAACAATTGATTAAGAAACTTAAGAGACAATGGAAGGGAAGTATTAACATTGACATTAGTGATGAGGATCATCAAAGACAAAATTCTACACCTAGTAAGGCTCCGAAGAATGTAATCATCCTATTGGTGTTGGCTATAATAGTTTGTTGAGTAGGAAGCGTCCCTTCTTATAACAGATCCCAAATACACAAAATTCGGATAACAACAAAGACTTGACAATTTTTTCTATATGTAGTTCTCAAATTATGTATACTTTATAGCCCTCAAATCCTGAAAGGAGAAACTTATGCATTTACCTCCAATTTGTTCTTGCAACTACTTCTGTGCCATCGATTTTGATAACTTTGCTGGCCAAAATTATCAATGTTTTAGATGATGAAATTTGTGTTGTGGCCATCGATGATGAACATAGATACCAAATCCAGACAAATTTGGTTCAAATCCAACTGGATCTAGATTTTGTGGACAGGCTAGATTTGTCTGATTCTATCCGGATTTTTCAACTCCTATAGAAATTTTACCAAATTGCTTTGAAAATTCTGGATTCTCAAATTGTTTTGACCTCCCAAATGAATCAAAGTTTACAAACTTTAACAGTGATGACAAATGAAAAGGCATAATAAACAACAAGTCTTTACGTATTCTAGACAATTGTACAATGATGATATCATGCTTACATAAGGTCAATTTATGGGTAAAAATGATGATACTTGCATATGATGAACTCAGCAACCCTGACCCCCACTTTCAACATTTTGTGCTAAGTTAATTGCATGCTAAAGGTCTTAATGATGGTCGTATCTTTTAAAGATTCATATAATCAATAAAAATATTGCAAATCACCAACAAACAGCTAATTATGGAATTGGACATATTCTTGGCCTTATGTTTATGCTTAATTTACATGTCCCTGAAAACATTTACGGCTCTGAAGTGATGTTAAACTTGGGGACATATGGATGATCATCAATAACTGTAAGCATATGCATAAAAATAACATAAAAATTGAACTGTTATTCATGAATAGATGTTGATACCATGCATCTTTAAATAAAAGCCTCCTCGTTATGCATAAACCTGTTATAAGCCTTAAAGTCACGTGGAAAACTATTCTTTGGTGAGGCACAGTCCAAAAGTGGTCCAGTCAAGCAAGGGAGAGTCTTGATGCAAAAAAATCACAGGTTGAAAGGACGACCGTTATAATGTGAATATTACAATTCATTAAATCCTTCATGATCAGTGTTCAATTCATTCATAACACACTTCATCTGGTTAGTAGCATCATTACAAACTTGGACAGATGTTGTTGAAGCCATACCAAAAGCATGGACTATAAGGTCTAAGGTGTAAATCAAGTTTGTCACTTATTTACTTATGACGTGGAATCATATATGTTGTATCCCCATGTACAGTTGAGCTGAAGGCAACTGATCACTGAAGAAACGACTCCATGGGAGTTCTGAGCAAGCCATATACCATGCTCTACAGGCACCATCTCTGATTTAGACAATGATGAGTTATTAGATAATGCTGTCATATTCCCCTTGAGCTTGAATAGGTTTGGACTTATTTGACACTACAATTATTCATTGTTCTTTGTGTCTTTCAGTGTGAGTAGTTGGTTTTATAATATCATTATTTTTTATAAGTGATGCAACTCCATTCAGTAAACTAGTATGTGTCAATAGAATAGAAGAAATTGTTTCATTTGTCTACTCAATGACACAAAAAATCGAAGAAATTATTTCATTTGTCTACTCAATTCATTTTTTTTTCTAAAATTTTTGAAGTGAATAAAATGACTTGCGACAAAACATCTAAATTTAGGGGCATAAAGAAAGATCTAAGATAAGAACTTGACGAAACTTACCTAAGCAAATCTTGATGAAAAAATCAAAAATAAAAGCTAAAATTTAAATAAGTCTTGAACTATTCATATTTCCTGGTTTAAATCAATACCTAAAATAATAAGGTCCTCATTTCTTCAAATTTTAACCTCATTAGTCAAATGCATTCTTTTATTCCTGAGTAAAAATTATTTCATTTTTAAGTCTTCCTGATGATGATAATCACTTACTGTGAAGGTCGGTTAGAAGTTCCAAGCTTACCGTCACGAAGACCATATCTGCCTCAGAAACAGCTTCCTCAACTGCACTCTGACTCTCTTTGGCAGCATTCATTCCAATCTCAGGGTTTCCCCCTGCACCAAGTCCTCTTGTCAATTCTTTTCCAATCTGCAAACGATTATCAGAGTACACAGGTGACATTCTCAAGGCCTGTACATCTGTGTTGACAATCCAAAACTCCACACCCTTCAGTTCACTCTCAATCATCCTATTCACAGCATTAGACCCACCCCCGCCAACTCCTATCACCTTGATTTTGGCTGCATTATTATTGACAGGGGGAGAAGAATCCTCCAATGGAAAAGGCACATTATTTGCATTCTGTTTCTTTGAGGGGCCAATCATATTTCGTCCATCCCCCCTAAGAATCGAAACTTCAGGATGCAAATCCAAGAAGGGATCCTGTCTGCTAGACGAAGCAAGCGATGCCAAGATTGATTTTACAGAATGCTTACTTCTTTGGGGTCTCCGGAAATATCCTGCAACATTGGAATAAGGTACCATTTTAGGCTGTCTAGACAGAAGCCTTGTGCATTCTCCCATACTCTCCATGCGTAAACCAAAATGTCCATTCACGACATGACGGTCAAGACATAAACCAGATATAACTCTGCTTGGCTCTGTGCTGTTACTCCATTGTAGCTGAGAAGAAGCAATGGCCCCAGCCATTGACCTTGTCGGCAGACGCAGAGTCAATGATGATAATGGATCAACTGAATGGCAACTTCTTGAAGATGCAGAGAGACAGCATCCTTGCAGCGTAAAACAATAATTATTATTCCTAATGCTTGGATAAATAAAGCCAACAGGCACATGAACTGCTGAAGACTGAATCCCAGAGGCCATTTTTTACACACCTAACAGAAAACCTAATGAAATTTCCTCTCAACAAAAACCTTGTAGTTTCCCTTCTCGTCCTCCAAAACACCATCCCAGCATTCTGACCTCTTTCACATAGACACATTGTACTTTCTTAGAAATAAACATACTGGCTGGCAAATTTCATTCCATCAAAGAAAGACCAAAACAAACATTATTTTAGTAAAGTCTCAGAGAAGGACGTGAGTATCAAGCAGTTAAACATAACCAAAAATTTAAACTTCCATCGTCCTTAATCTTTAGTAAAACAAGTTCCAGGGAAAAAAACTGTACACAAAGAGATTAATTTTCATCCTGCAGAAAATACACAGAGAATCCGCTTTCTCTGCCGTACAAAACTTGAAATTTTGAATATTTGTTTAACGAGATTGTACCCTAACAACACTCTCTGGGAAGTGACCCTAACTAGTTCAACTGTAATAAACAATGAAATAGGAGGAAAAAAACAAAAAACAGAGACAAAGAGGAGAAAGGCAACACGAATGTGTAGTGAAGCTAGAATTGTTAAACACATAAACACAAGCTCCATGAGTGATAAAGGCCTATATTTTCAGGCACTCTATTTCAAGATGTAATTACCAGGGTTCGAACAACAGGACCATCCCTACTGAAAGATAAAGCAATGCCCCGAAATAGAAATGTTTTCAGCAGCAATTAAACAATGTCGCTGATATGCAAACCCCGAGATAACATTTTCCCTTCGTATTTGCACAAAGATGAAAAGGCTTGCAGAAAAATAGTTACCTGAAAACTGTAGCATAGACAACGGTTTTTCATTTAAAGGATTCAGTTATTGTTGACTGACCAATCTGAATATTAATTCCATGGTGTGCAATGCGCACTTGTAGTTTTCAGAAGGAAGAGTTGGACATATACACAGAGCCACAACTTTTTCCACACTTTCATTTTTTGACAGGTAAACTGTATTTTTGTTCTTATGATTTCGGAATTTGTCGATTTAATCTTTGTAAGGATGGGTTTAGGAGTTGTCCAGGTGGTGGGTAGATTGATTTTTTGGGCTTTCGAAAAGGAAAGATGCGCGACAAATGTGTGATTCTAATTTGTAATCGCATTTTGCCGAATCAACATGGACTTATTGAATTGCAGAACCCTAAACGGTAGGATCATCATAATAGTGTCCGAAGGTGCGTTGTCCGTCGTTAGAATTTATGAAATTAAATGAAAGATTTTAATGGCATCTATGAGACCTACCTAGCATTGCCACGGAGTAAGAGATATTTTGGAACTTTCTCTAATTTATTATGATTTAGTCCTTTTTAGTCCCTCTCTTGTCTTATAGGCGGGGAACTAATGTTATTGCTTCAATGTTTTAGAAGCTAATTATCGACATTCTTTTGCAATTTTTTCATTGGTTGTTGGTATTTTCCTCGTGATTTTGTCATTTTCTAATTTGTTTTTTAATAACAAGAGACGCATTGCATCCGATTCCTACCGGTAGGATTTGTGAGTTGTTGTTTGTTTGAGAATTGCTTAACATAGTGGTAATAATTGCATATACTAAGAAATATATATCAATGTAAATGCATAGCAAAGTGAAGCATTTAGATATTAAAGTAGAAATATATATCAATGTAATTGCATAGCAATGTTCATAGAAAACTAGAAATAAGTATGAGTGTAAATGCATAGAAACGTCAAGAATATGCATTTTTCTGTCTATAGACCACTATGGTCAATATATTACAAATGGTAGTAGATAATTATATTATTGTTTGTTGTAGTCATTAATTGTGAAATGAAAATCCTATAACATTTAGAACTATTGCATATTTATTGTGCTTCTTCAAGATGTCCCAGTTTTTGTCCTTGCTGAAGATGACGACCCAAGTATTTTTTGACATTGCTTTCTGCAGACAAATGTTTCAAGGTGGTTATAAGGACATTGTTTGTTGTTTTATGTGATAATCTTTCAATAGATAATGTAGTATAGAAATTGAATTTTTAAATGAAGCTAAGTGTTTGTGAACTACAAGCGTACCTGGATATAAGATCTATATATCATTCTTCAATACATTGTGCATTGGTTATGAGGTTGTTTGGATTCAGTTTGAAATGTCCTTTTTTGCAGAAGTCTCTTAGGATGAAGACAATTGATGATTTGTCATCAATGTATTCTTCATAGGAAATGTTCAGTAATTCGGGAAGCAAGAGTTGGATAACAGATCTATCCATTGCACATTCCATTGTTTTATTTCTATCACTTGTCACAATCACTTTCAAGCAGTGAGAGTAGATATATGGAACTTGTTGTTTGCATTTAATACAAAAAGTAGTTTGTTCTTGTAGTTCTCCATATGTATCAAATTTGTAGTTGCAATTAAGACAGAAAGCCTGAAACGGATTTGAAAATGCATTGGCTATTCTTATTGTTCCATGAATCTGCAAAATATAACGAAGATGTATATTATGTATTTTTAAATAATTTTCTAATAGTGTATAATTTCATAGGTGCAAATGTGCTTGTGTTACATGTTGAATACAAAAAATTGTTTACATAATCAAAGGGCTTACTTACCTCAATTGTTGAATGCAACAAATTGTTGAGATACTCGGAGGCCCTCTTGTTATTCAATTTGCTGATGTATGTTGATTGAGTTGTTTGTAGAGTGTTGTATTTTGATTCTCGCCTCTTTACAATGTTCCTCAACAACATGATTGGATATTGTTGAAGGTGTATTTGTTCTTCCATTGAAGAGAAATGATGTTCCAAACTCTCATGTATTTGTACCTATATTGTGGATGCATGTTTTTATTTGAAAATTTATCTTTAGTTAAAAACTCTGGTAAGCAGTAATTGATGCAAATTGCAATGAAATAATGAATTAGAGGAATATGTATACCTGTGCTTTGTCCATTTCTGAATGGCCATCTTTTATTTCAACAACAAATTGGAAAGAAGTTCTTTTTGTGCCCACCACAAGTGCCCCTACAGATCCAATTGCATAGTTTTCTTCACTTGTAAGAAGTTGTCTAATTGTGC
Source organism: Sequoia sempervirens (assembly GCA_007258455.2). Classification (NCBI taxonomy): domain Eukaryota; kingdom Viridiplantae; phylum Streptophyta; class Pinopsida; order Cupressales; family Cupressaceae; genus Sequoia; species Sequoia sempervirens. The sequence continues at coordinate 8,893 of VDFB02240730.1, forward strand.
TGGTTGGTATGAATTTGTATTCATCATGCATGCGCGGTATGACTTCGACTGTTGTTGTGTTTGTGAAAATCAAGATGCAGTCACAATCACCTCTATCATAGTCTGTCTTTGGTGCAATTTGGAAATTTGTAATGCATATAGCTGTTGCAGGAACTATTTTTGATTCATGCTATTTTACAAGGAGACCACTTATATTGACAGTAATTGTCATTTCACCTTTTTCATCAGTTAAATCTGCACAAAGAACTTCTTTTGTATTGTTTTGTTTGTCAAGATTTGTTTTGTAGACCACAATTACATCTCCTTCAAATATATTTCCTCCCTTGTGGGAGTGAAGTTCTTCAATTGATACTGTATTTTTCTTCTTGCTTTTGGATCTGCAATGTTCACATCAATTAAATTTATTGTTTTCAAGAGTAATTTTGATAGTATAATTGAACATCAACAATGTTTTTCACCTTTTTGATATTTGTTGCATGGTTTTCTGGCTTGTTTCGACTCTCTTGCTCGACTCCATTGTTAGCTACAAGAAATACTGATAATGTTAATATTTTTAAAAAGATACTAAGTGGATTTGAATTTGTCATTTGTTTCAATCTTTATATAAATTGGATTATGATCACTCCAATATGCTTCTGATTGTTTCATTTGTTGAACGTGGTAATGCTCGTTGTATAATATTAGAGTTAACTGGTACATTTATAATAGACCCGGTCAAACCTAATTGTGAATTTTTGTATCCTAATTGGCAAATTTGCATAAAATGCAATTCTAAGAGACACTAGTTGTTCTTCTAGTTGTGTCAGCATTGACACATATCCTAATGGATTATTTGTTCGGATGTAATTTGGAGTTGCATATTTTGGTAATTTACATTGTTTCAACAATGCTTTGCATTTTGAACAAATATACTTTGTTGTTGTCATTTGTTTATTTGTGGATAAGCTGTAATACATTTGCATTTCTTTGTCTTCCAAAGTTGTGATGTCCTTTTTAAAATGAAACATTTGACAAATTGAACGTACATATCTAGGTGTATCTTCAATTTTTTTTTTGAACAATTGAATGGCTGATTTTGAATTTCCTTTTTCCGACTTTGTACATATTGCAATATTTTTTGAATGTATTTGTTTTTTGATTTTTCGTAGTATGTAGCAGTTGCCACATGACTAATTTACTTTTGCAAGATGATGTAATGAGTAAATTAAATATCTTTGATATAACTATTGAATGTAAATAACAAAATTGAAATCTATAAATTGGATTATTGACACATATATTTTTAGACTATTTCTAATTCTAATTTATGAATTTGGTAAAGGTTGTATTAAATTCACATTGCATATTTTACATATATGATTATGACAACTGATCTGATATTAACTGTCTTATAAATAATAGAGAATCCATACACAAAACTATTTAACCACATTGTTATTTACATTACACAAGCTCGTAGATGGTAAATGAGATATAGTAAAACACATTTATAGCACAAAACTTTCCAAGTTGTAAATTATTGTACTTAGAATGTTACCCTCTCTACGTGATGAGATATGTTCATTTACAAAACCCTAAGAATAGTAAAGCTAAACTTAATGAGAAGCATAAAATGCATAGCATTGTGTAGTTCAAAACCAAAAATGAACAATATAGCAAATTGTTCAAATTACATAGAGCTTCCCTATGGAGAAGAAACATTGACATCTTCCTCTGAAGAAGTTGTATGTAAAGTGGATGTGGATACTGGAGATGTCACAGGGGCTCGAGGAGGAATATGTTTCTTTAGGTAAATGAATGCTCTAATGACCTCTAAGATCCTTGTTGAGAGATGTTGACCCAAGTGGGCAGAATGTGCATTCAAGGATTGCATGATTACGAGGTCACAGTTATTGTTCAAACCCAATTGTATAGCATTGTAAACACATGCAATTGCTTCACATTCCATTAACATTGAGTAGTGGAATAAACCTCCCAAAGGAGCATCACCAATTGTTTTATCATATTGAGCCACAACTTCATTGTAAACATTTGGTGGAAGTAGATAATCTTTGACATATGCATATGCTAACTTAGTTAGCGAGTCTGAATTGTGGACTAAGTCCATGCAATTTGATAGAAAGCATGAAACTACATCTGAGTAGTATTTCACTCCATTTTGACCATTAAGAAAATCTCCACCTAATATCAATTTGATGGCTTGCTCAACTTGTGGACATTCGATAAAAAAGATGTGTTCCAATACATTGGAATCAATTGCACCTACAATTGGAACCTCCCATTTCTGTTGTGGCATGTTAATATGCTTATTCTTTGACATCTTGCTTATTCTGACAGGATATGAAGTTCAAAGGATGACACATGAAAATTACAAAAATAAGAGATGATAAATCAGAACTTTAAAATAATTAAGAACATTTGAAAAAGTAGAAATTGTAAGTATGAAATTAGTAATACTTACAATGACTGAAGGAAATAGTTATGTCATTAATCAATTAAATATATTTTTGTCATATGCAACAGTTTAATACATGATAAATAAGAACTTCAAAATAATTCAGAAAAATTGAGAAACTAGGAATTGTAAGTATGAAATTAGTAATATTTACAATCACAGAAGGATATAATTATCTCACCATTGAAAGAAGATTTTGTATTACAAATATACAATGTTGTGAGATGGCAATTTCTGTCAATGCAATTTATATTGCTTTCTCAACATACCATACAATATTCTTTGAAAAAATTCTAATTTGTGAAAAAATAGCATCAAATTTTACTACTGAATGTAGAAGTACTATAAAATTTATACTGATTACTAATATCATAATTGTCAGTTGCAAATAGATAATCTTCCAAGAGTGAGAACATACACTGGCTCTCAATTTTATTTGGAATAGTCAATTTTTTAGTATTCATCATTGAAATTGTATCATTGTTTGTTCTACTAACTAGAATAGGGCTATTGGTGGAGCTAAGATTGGGCTACTCCCATGTCGAGGGAGATGAAGTTGCAAAATTACTATCGGTGGAGTTTTGACATAAGGTATCAAAATTGACAGTTTCAAATATACTTGGACAATGCATTCCAAAGTTTGTAAGAGAACTATCAAAGGCATAGTCTTGCAAATGGATTCTAGTATCAATATTGGGATTAGAGATTATACTAAAATCTTTTGTATCACAGATAGGAAGATCTAATTTGTTGAAATCAAGTTCAACAAGGTCTTCATTATTCTCGATGATATTTGCAAAATATTGCATATGGGCATCAATGTTGGTGTCAGAAATATTCTCATCACTCACAATATCTGATTCTAATTTTTGAATGCCTAAATTGGTTGGGCTATTATCAGGCATGCTTTGTTTCAATAATTTAGTTTCTTGTAGTAGGAGTGTTGGGCTTGAATTGGTATATGTAATGTCCCCGTTTTTAGCATTGCTCCTTTCAGTGATTGATGGCCTTTTCCTGGTGTGCTGTTGGCTAATCAGAGACAGAATTAGGGTTTCCGGCTGCTTGGTGAGTTCTCTTGAAGATTCAGGGTTTTGTTTGTTGGAGTTTGGGTGTTCGGATTCTGGATTCCTTCTGGGTTTTCAGAGAGCTTCGCAATGGTGGCACATGCATTACATTCCAAGCAACTTTCCGAATTTACTATTTTTAGTAAATCCTATTTTTGGCAGTGGTCCAGTCAGCACCAGCTCGGTCAACTTTCCTCTTCTGGCAGTTCATTGGGTAATTCTGAATTTTGGCATAAGGGGTTCATTTTGGAGGAATAAGTATTTTAATGACAATAATGTTTTATTTTATAAAATAACCCCTTGTCCTAGTATTATGACTTTAAGTTGTTTTAAAGAAGGGGACCTTGAGGGGTATTGTCTCATGAAGGAAATATTTTATATTTCTAAAGTCAAAAAATATTACTTGGAGAAAAGGACGCCTTTTTATGAAGGAAAAGATTTTAAAATAAAGTTAAATTAAACCTTGAGAAAGGGGGCGCCCAAATTGGAGGGAAAAGAAGACAGTCAAATTTGAAAGTTAGGGTTTCTAGAAGCTTCTGGAAAAGTCATCACAAGTTTATAAAAGGAGGTCTTGGTCTTCATTTTCATTATCTGATATCTTGAGTATTGTTATGCTGCCGAAATGGTTGCTGGATTGCTTCGAGGAATGAATGCCTCCTAGCTTGGGCTCGACTTCGTGCTTGAGAGATAGCACCTAGTAGAGAGGTTTGCTTGTTTTGAGTGAATTTGTAGTGAGGTTTTGCATTGTTTTGATGATCTTGCATTTTGTAGCTGAGTACTTGCATTTTCTGTCATATTCTAGAGTTGCTGAATATCATAGCTGATTCGAAGTTTCATTCATATATCAAAAATAAAAAAAGATATTGTTCTGGGTGTTGGTCATATCATCTTCTCTACTTGGGGCGACCTTACTTGCAAATTTGTGGGATTTTTAATGAAGTTTCTGATTTTATAAAGTAAATTCGTCATTTCTTGAAAGCCCTACTTTCTGGAGTGCTTTGGGATCCGTGCCATTAATTAATAGCCACTTTTAGCTGCCCTTTTTCATTACTAAACTAGGCGCCATCATTTTAAGAGTGTTTTGCATCAGTTTTCATGTAATTTGAGTGAGAAATGAGTGAGTTGTGAGCTTTTCATTGAGTTTATGCATTGTTGGTTCTGTAATTCATGTTGCTGGTCTGTCAGATCAGACTTGAGAAAATTTCATATTAGCAAGGGACGGGTGTTAGGAATTCATTATTGACCTAGTGGATGACATCTTTACTATTGCAGCAACTTGTAGAGCTTAAATCCTTGATCTTGCAGGCATTCTACTTCTTATTGTAAGCTGAACAGTAGTACTGTCAGCATTTCTCTCAGTTTTGCTTATCATGTTTGTAATTGCCCACTGAATAAGTGGAAGAGGCTGGCTTGCCGCCTATTTACTTTAATTTGCATTGTAATATCATACATCTCCGCCCTATGGTAGCTCCATTCCCACTCCGGGTTTGAAAGCACATTCTGGGTGTTGAGTTTATTCGAAGTTGCATTTGTATTTCTTTAAATCTCCACCAAATGGTCGCCTCATTCCATTCTGGTTTGGGTAGCACATACTTGGTGTTGAGTTACTTTCAGTTGCAGTTCTGATTTATTGTACTAACGATCCTCTTGCCATATGACAGCCTCTCTCTTGTTGAGATTGAGTGTGCATTCTTGGCAAAGAGTTATATTGTAACTGCTGGTTTGATTTATCTAACCCTAACGGGTGTGTTGCATTGCTCATTGTAATTCAAAAATTGAAAAAAAAATTGGTTCGGTATTGTACAGTGGTATCAGAGCCACGCATCCTGCCATCCTGTGAAATCAGCCTTCTATGAGTGACAGAGAACAGAGGTACTTGGCAAGGGTATACAAGAGGGATACCGTTTAGACATAGTTGTACCAGGCTCCAGAAGGTCAGACAACATCAGAGGTTTTGAGGGCTAATTGGGAGCCTTCTCAAGAGACAGAAATGGGGGATAGTGAAAGGACTTCAGGTGGTAATGAGAGGATTTTTGGCAATAGAGGTGACAGTGGGAAAGGTATAGACAACTCGGCCAATCTAGGTCAAGGGCTCGATAAGAAGATGGATGCTTTGTTGGATATGTTTTCTCTCATGTTGGGGAGATTGGGTAAGAATACTCCACAGAACAATACAGGGCATGCCGGTGAGCATAGTGCTTCCAACCAGCATAATGGACATGTTGTCCAACCTTCAGCAAGCAGCACATACATCTCTGCTAGACCATTCAAACCCACGTTTTTGGCACCAACAAATCCACGTCCTGCTTTCGAAGAAAATGCTTCAACTGTGGAGAAGCTGAGGATAGGCCGTACTGAGTATGAAACTCTCCCTGATGAAGTCAAGCTAGACATATCCTTCAATGATTTCATGGGGCTTAGGAGGAAGAATAAAGGAAAAGGGAGGAATTATGAACAAAGGAGAACATCAGTACAAGGGGACTTGAATCAAACCATCAACAAAGTTATGTTACCACATTTTGATGGCACAAGCAAGGTGCACATGTCACCTCATATTGATCGTGAGCTCGAAGGAGAAACGTGACAGTTGAAGAGTGTGTGGAAGAGCCCCATAATACGCCCCTTGACTTGCATGTGATAGCAAGTGATGTAGATCAGTTCGGTGAGAAGAATATAGCAGCAGACTTGAATCCTAATTTGGATTCATCCCATGAAGGTTTTGAGACTAAGGGCTTCATAGAGGATGTTGGTAATGATTTCGAGGTGTTTGTACCTCCTCTTGTTGAAGATTTAGTGATGGATAGTTTTCCTCTTGTTGCTGTTCAAACTCCTCAAGAGTTTTCACAAGATGAATTTATTACAAGTGATCAAGAAGACCTTTATGGCATGCATAGGACTGTTCATGATGAGATCAGAAACATACCTATAGATGATAGGTTCATTGAAGATAAGGATGATAAAAAATTTCAAACAGCTAGCTCTAAAGATTCCTTACTTCATTTCAGTGACAGTGTTAAGGGTGGTTTTGGGTTTGAACTTCAAACCCAACCATTGGAGGGAGGTATTTATGAAGATATCAGCTTTAGTGATTTGGGAGTTGACCTATTCCAAGAATCAACAATCCAAATGTTGCACAAAGAACACTTCTTTTGTGATCAAAACAATCAACCTCTCACCATTTGGGATCCAGGTGTGAGGGCACTTAGTGATGACAAACCGGTATGGGATGAATTTCCCTTTGATCCGGATGAAGAAATGGAACTTGATAAGGGTTCTCTATCAGCAGACAATGGTGTTAATATGCTTAAGTTTGGGGCTGCTTTCAAGTATGATCAAAGTAACATGGAAGAGGAAACAGAGTTTGAGGGCCATATGGCTCTTGAAGATGAAAGGTTTGGAGGAATTACCAAACACAAATCTGATTTATCAAGGCATGAAGCTGATTGCAATCAACGAGTTGAAGACTTAGTGAAGTATGATGCTTTCCAAGACATTGAGCATTCTCCACTAGTTGGTGGTGAAGTACAAGAATGTTGGAGCAACAATGAGGGCAGCAAAAGCGTGAAACGAAGTTCTGATTTTCAGTTGCAGCCTATCAGCAATTTACCATCTTCGCATCTTATGAGTGTGAAGGCCAACCTGAGGTGTCCGTTGAAGATGAAGTGCGAGCTCTATCTACATTTGATCGCACACATAGTTTGATTGAAGGGCTTATTTGGGAGGCTCAGCTTGAAGAGAGACAAAGAGGAGTGAAAGATGAAGTTGCTCTTCCCAATTTGCAACTTATCAGAGACTCTTTGGAGACATTGAAATCTGATTACATACACTTGATTGAAGATCGGGATCATGCCATTGAACTTGCAAAGAAGACCTTCAATGCTTTCCAAGGAAAAGAGAGAAAGGTTGGTGAGCTTACTTATGAGCTTGAATCAACAAAGGCTATGTTAGAAGAAACTCAAGTAGCATTAATGGAGGTAGAAGATCAGCTTGTTGATTTCAAACTTTCTAAGGAACAAGAGAATGCACAAAGAGCTGAAGAAATCAAACAAGTAATTGAGGAGCTTGATAGTCTTCAAGGGGAGTTTGATTTTGAAAGTGTCTCAAGAAAATCAGAAGTTGCATGTGCTGATTTGGAGCAGCAAGATGAAAAGGATGACTTTCAAGTTTATGACAATCCTCTCTTTGAAGTGGGTGTTGAGGAAACTTATGATAATCCTCTTTTTGTGATGGAAGATGAAACATCAATTGATAATAGCATGAAATGGGATCCTGATGAAGTTTCTCGACACAATATGTGATTTTCAACTTATTGAAGATTTGCAAGCCGAACATGAGGGAGATTCGCTCCTTGAAATTGGTAATCTTCCAAGAAGATTGTTTGATCAAGAATGCTTAAGAGGGATTGAGGATGCAGTCTTCACTTTGGAAAATGGACCAAAATATAGTGATTGTACTCTTGTCAATCCATTCCTTGGGTTGAGTGATGCTAGTTTGTTCAGGGAGTTGAATTTGAAGTCATCTTATGTTTCATGCTCCAGTGTTCCTGAAGCTTTCATGGATAGGTTTCAGAGGTTCATTAGAGGGAATGCCAATTTTACAAGTATGCACTTGATTTTGACCAGCACTCAGAGATGTGTTATGTTTTCTTGCCGGAGTTTTGGAGATTATTTTCAGTTGGGTATCCATGCTTGGGATTCTCAACTTGGGTTGATGGAGTTTTTGGCTGGTGGAAAGAGGAACTTTTGGTGGGTTAGTGATCAAATTTTCAGACCTTTGGGTGTTGTTCTACTCTTCACCAACCACTTGATGGCCCCATTTGTTCATCAACAAATGGATTGGAGAGAAATTTTGAGTATGGGTTGGAAAGATGAACAGTTGGTTACTCTTGACGTTGATCCTTGGGCAAGACAATGGCAGATTTTGGGACATGAGCTTGCTGGTTGGAGGCAGACCAGCCATCTTACTTGTGGAGTTACTCTCGTTCGGAAGAGTTTGTCCTTCATCACTTGCCAAAAGGGTGGTAGTTTTCAGTTGGGGATTGCTCTAGTATGTTTTCCTGCCATTTTTGAGAGATTAACTTGCAACTCTATGCTCATCTCATACACTCACACTTGGGCATTTCTTTGGTGCTGCTGTTTTTTCTTGTGTGAAGTACTAAAATCAGATTGCACTTCGCTGACTTCAGCCTTGAATAGCAGATATTATTTGTTCCTTCACACTTATCCTATTCTCGGAGTTCATCTTATGAATGTTTGTGGTGTTAACCTTGAGAGTTTTCTCTCATTGTTGGTTCGGGACAGCGAACTACAACTTGTTTTGATTCATCATTCTGAGACTCATGAGGTTGGAACTATGAGAGTTTTTTGTATTCTTCTTGGTGGTGTCAGTATAATTCAGTTGGTGCATAGTAGCTCCATGAGGAGACGTGAGTATGAGTTGGTTGAGCTCTTGCAAAGGATTGATTTCCTCTTTGCAAGGAGATTTGAAGATGACACTTTTACCATCAGGGCTTCGTTTGTTACCATGTGGAGGTATGTTGAGGAGTTTGATTTTGAGATGAGCAGCCTATCCTTCTTGCCTAGAATTGTGGTTGACAGTGGTATGATTGTTACTGTTGACTTTGGGCCTCTTGGACATGAGACGTCGCATGAAGCTGGTCTCAGTCCTTTAAGATCTTTCAGTTTGAGTATCATGGATAGTAACACTTTGGGGTTACAAGGAAGGTTAGTGCAGCATTGGCATGATGTTTTCACGAATGTGATCAGAGTGGTGCAGCATCGGCATGGTGGGACCTTCCTGAGATGGGTTTGGGAACCTGGGATCATACTTGTTTTGGTATGGATCAGTCTTAAGTTTTATGGAGTTATGGTGGTATTGCTTGAGGACAAGCAATTTTGGGAAGGGCGGATTGTAATGTCCCCGTTTTTAGCATTGCTCCTTTCAGTGATTGATGGCCTTTTCCTGGTGTGCTGTTGGCTAATCAGAGACAGAATTAGGGTTTCTGGCTGCTTGGTGAGTTCTCTTGAAGATTCAGGGTTTTGTTTGTTGGAGTTTGGGTGTTCGGATTCTGGATTCCTTCTGGGTTTTCAGAGAGCTTCGCAATGGTGGCGCATGCATTACATTCCAAGCAACTTTCCGAATTTACTATTTTTAGTAAATCCTATTTTTGGCAGTGGTCCAGTCAGCACCAGCTCGGTCAACTTTCCTCTTCTGGCAGTTCATTGGGTAATTCTGAATTTTGGCATAAGGGGTTCATTTTGGAGGAATAAGTATTTTAATGACAATAATGTTTTATTTTATAAAATAACCCCTTGTCCTAGTATTATGACTTTAAGTTGTTTTAAAGAAGGGGACCTTGAGGGGTATTGTCTCATGAAGGAAATATTTTATATTTCTAAAGTCAAAAAATATTACTTGGAGAAAAGGACGCCTTTTTATGAAGGAAAAGATTTTAAAATAAAGTTAAATTAAACCTTGAGAAAGGGGGCGCCCAAATTGGAGGGAAAAGAAGATAGTCAAATTTGAAAGTTAGGGTTTCTAGAAGCTTCTGGAAAAGTCATCACAAGTTTATAAAAGGAGGTCTTGGTCTTCATTTTCATCATCTGATATCTTGAGTATTGTTATGCTGCCGAAATGGTTGCTGGATTGCTTCGAGGAATGAATGCCTCCTAGCTTGGGCTCGACTTCGTGCTTGAGAGATAGCACCTAGTAGAGAGGTTTGCTTGTTTTGAGTGAATTTGTAGTGAGGTTTTGCATTGTTTTGATGATCTTGCATTTTGTAGTTGAGTACTTGCATTTTCTGTCATATTCTAGAGTTGCTGAATATCATAGCTGATTCGAAGTTTCATTCATATATCAAAAATAAAAAAAGATATTGTTCTGGGTGTTGGTCATATCATCTTCTCTACTTGGGGCGACCTTACTTGCAAATTTGTGGGATTTTTAATGAAGTTTCTGATTTTATAAAGCAAATTCGTCATTTCTTGAAAGCCCTACTTTCTGGAGTGCTTTGGGATCCGTGCCATTAATTAATAGCCACTTTTAGCTGCCCTTTTTCATTACTAAACTAGGCGCCATCATTTTAAGAGTGTTTTGCATCAGTTTTCATGTAATTTGAGTGAGAAATGAGTGAGTTGTGAGCTTTTCATTGAGTTTATGCATTGCTGGTTCTGTAATTCATGTTGCTGGTCTGTCAGATCAGACTTGAGAAAATTTCATATTAGCAAGGGACGGGTGTTAGGAATTCATTATTGACCTAGTGGATGACATCTTTACTATTGCAGCAACTTGTAGAGCTTAAATCCTTGATCTTGCAGGCATTCTACTTCTTATTGTAAGCTGAACAGTAGTACTGTCAGCATTTCTCTCAGTTTTGCTTATCATGTTTGTAATTGCCCACTAATAAGTGGAAGAGGCTGGCTTGCCGCCTATTTACTTTAATTTGCATTGTAATATCGTACATCTCCGCCCTATGGTAGCTCCATTCCCACTCCGGGTTTGAAAGCACATTCTGGGTGTTGAGTTTATTCGAAGTTGCATTTGTATTTCTTTAAATCTCCACCAAATGGTCGCCTCATTCCATTCTGGTTTGGGTAGCACATACTTGGTGTTGAGTTACTTTCAGTTGCAGTTCTGATTTATTGTACTGACGATCCTCTTGCCATATGACAGCCTCTCTCTTGTTGAGATTGAGTGTGCATTCTTGGCAAAGAGTTATATTGTAACTGCTGGTTTGATTTATCTAACCCTAACAGTGTTGTATTACCTGATTGTAATTCAAAAATCAAAAAATTGTTTCAAAGATTTTACATGATAGTTGAAATTTGTGATTGCCTTATTTCCTTTTATGGACATTGCAGCCATATCATAAGCATATGCAGCGTCTTCAGCTATATCAAAACTTCCTAGCCACTGTCATTTTTTCAATTTCTTGTTCCATATTTCTGCAACATATGTACCCCATGGACATTTTCTAACACCTCTATATGATATTTCTTTTGCAGGTTGTTTAGAGTCATCAGAACTCAAGCATAGGTCTTCATTATTTTGCTCGTTAGAGAAAGTTTGTTGCAAGAGCTTGGTTGTATGGTCAAAATTTGTGATTGCCTTATTGCCTTTTATCAATATTGCAGCCATATCAAAAGCATAGGCAGCTTCCTTGGCTGTATCAAAACTTCCTAGCCATTTTCGTTTTCTCAAATTTGTATTCCAAATTTCTACACCATATCGACCACTTGGACATTGTCTAACACCTCTATACGATATTATTTTTGCACATTCTTTAGACTCATTAGAATTGAAGCCTACATCTTTGCTTTCTTCTGGTACATGTTTGCATTGGTTAGATGCAAATTTATTCTTCGACTTCTTGTTTTTTTGTAATCTACATTCTGGATGACATAGTTTAGGAACAGGATCCTTGCAGAACTCGCTACAAAGATTAAAATTGTTGTATACAAAATTAGTAGTTGCATTTCTGCCTCCAATCGCTATTGCAGCTTTATCATAAGCATCAGCTGCTTCTTCTGCAGTATCAAAAGTTCCAATCCATTGTTGCTTCTTCAAGTTGGGGTTATAGATTTCTGAACCATATCTACCCAACCGTTTTCTCACACCTTTGTATCTTTTCTCCATTGCTTCGTTTAATTTTCTAAATCACAATTGAGACTTTGTCAAAACATTTCCCTATTTGACATTAATGCATTTCTAGTGTTGTATCAACAACAATTACAAATTTATGTTGCATATTTGCTGACAAAGAATTATCAATACAAATCAGCATAAGGATGAATTAAACTAAGTATGAAAATGTAGCCAACACAAAGTAAATGAAAATAATATACATTTACAACTTATTTATCTAATCGTCTTTACCATTTTCATATTACTTTTTGAGTAAATATCATTGTTTCCTAAGAAACAATCAAATACCAAACAAATAAAATATCAGTAATACACTTGCTATAGATAATATAAAAAAATGAGAAGTTTTTTTTACTAAGATGAGCAATGTAAAGAGGATCAACATCTCTGTTATGAGTAGTGCAAATCCCATTGACATCATCTTATCAAACTCTTTGTCTACAATTGTATTACTTCTGCATAATTTGCTCATTCTCTTCTCTTGATGTCCTTCAACTGCAAAAGATGATTGGTTTAAACATGCATTGTAATAACAAATGACTTTGTTACAAATGACATATTGTTCAAAATTTACATTTTCTATAGAATGTCAATCACATAACACCTAAATATTTCTTGTTGAATCATAGAATTATAAGCCAATTTAAAATTTTCAACTATGGCCCACATTCAAATTTCATGCAAAAATGCCTTTGTTGATCATTAATTTCATCTTTCCACCTATGCATTACTCAGGTTAACTTGATCATCGACATTACACTTGTGAGGAAAGCCAAACTTTTCAATTCTGGGTCATGTTGAAATTTGATGAAAATATGTTTTATAGCATAGTCATATGTTTGAGCTTCTCTATGCATGCTAGAGTTGGCTGACCACAGATATATTGTTTAAGGGAGTAACAACAAAATGCTTTCTCCTCAATCCGAGTTAATTACTCAAAATACCTTTCTCTATCCCTAGTGCGCTCCAAAGCATCTTACCAACAAATTCTTTTAACAAACAAACAAAAAATCAAAGAAATACCAATTTCTTTTGCTTTACACCACATAAATAAATTACAAAAAATGGCAGCCGTGGGGGAGACGTAAATTGTTAAACTATCATAACTTTGTTTTGTTGATCTTAGAGATTTGATGAAGGATGATTAGTTGTAGAATGCAATTGATGATTGAAATCTCATTTCTACAATTGAATCAACATTATCTACACTATTATGAATATGCCTAGAAAGTTTGCTATGCTTGTACATAAAGTCATGCATAGTTTGGTTCTCTTAGCATAGTTCAACCTCAATGGTGTAGATTTTTTTTAAGTTGTTGAGTTCTAAAACCTTTGTGCTTGCACTTTTACTTGTGTCTAGAACTTAGTGATGTTGAAAGTTCTTGTAGGGTCGTAATATACGTAGAGGGGAATACTTTCAACTTCCTTATAGTAGTTAAGGTTTTTTGTTGATAAAGAAGTTGGGAAGACACACCATGCAAAATGCAAGATGTTTTGATGATAAATCAAATTATAGTATGTGCTAGTGTGAGTATTGATGTAATGCAGACAAGATTCTAATACTTTGATTTGATGTGTTCCAATAATATACTAATGACTCGGGCTTGTTCTTAAATACAAGACCCTTAGTCCTTAAGTCAAAATATTTGGCATGCAAGTTAAAAATTGTGATCAAATTATTTGAGAAAATTGACTCATGAAAACAAATAAATAGTTTTGAATTAGAAAATAAGATTGAATAGAGAAAGATCCAATAGAAAAAGATCCAAATCTACAATCAAATTGAAAACATAAAAATGAGCGTTGAAAAAATAGAAAAAGTTAGTTGAAACCCTTTTCTATTTACGTTTTAAAACAGCTGATACACAATAAGAGAAATTGAACATCAGAACATAACATTTATGACAGAAAATTCAGTTTAAAACAAAAAGGGTAATGGAGGGAATGTAGCTTTCTTCTATGAAGTTGCCTTCACACAAATAATGTGGGTAAGATTTAGGGCTTTAGAGTTTTTTTGTATTAATAATAGTTTAGAAACAGTTATACAATGCTTTAGAGTATCAAAAAGCTGCTACAGCTTTTAAAAGATTTACATACATACACATAGCTGCTGTAAATGTCATGTACAGCGCTGCCATAAATACAAAAATGATCATTCTACACATCAAAAACAGACAAACTATCTCTGTTTCTGCAGCTTGCAACCAAAAATGAACTTACTGTCTACTGCCACCATCTAACAGCGAGTTCCTCATTGGATCTAACATTTTCAAATACTGTATTATCACTTTCGCTTCACAGAATCTTAACACCATGAGATTCAAACGCCCTTTTTGGTTTACCGTCTGCGCCAAGATCAGCTGCATTTAAAATTCAAAAATTTGTTTAGCTTAGCTTCTACAGGCAAGACTGTTGGGGACCGCTTTGTCTATTAAATTTGATTGCCTTATTCATCTCCTTCTGAAGCTCCTCCAAGGCTCTTTTAAAGACTTCAGGTTCCTTTGTGCTGAATGAGGATCCTTCACTACGCAGATCCCTGAACTTTTCCATAGACTTCGCCGCATGAAATGAGACCTGTGAAGAAACAAAAGCGTAAGTGAGTCTTCTTTCAGACTCAGTAAGCGCCCTCTTTACTCCCATGAACTTGTCATTGTTCCTCGCCTTCCAAATGTGCCATAAAACCTCGTTAGTGAGTAAGTTCCAGAACAATTTGCAATCAGAATTAATTTTGAGATTACAAAACAAAATATCATACCAACTTATTTTGCCATCCTTATTCCAAATATTCAAGTCATGACAAAAGAGATTCCATATTTCAAAAGCATATAAACATTCAAACAAAATGTGATTAATAGACTCAGGCGTTCTACAAATGCTGCAAATATCCAGATCCATACGGTTAGTTTTAACAGGTAATCTATGTAAAATGACCAACCATCTGAAGCAAGCCTGTTTTGGCTCCATTGAATCATGCCAGACGAGAGAGAGGGTATTTTTCCATTCTTTATGGTTCAACAAGATATCCCAACTTTTATTAACATGCTCCAGAATAGAATCAGACTTTGTCAATTCAGTGTAGATCATTTTAACTTTGATACAATTAATAGGAGAACCATCATTCCAGGAGATATTACTCGCAATATTATAATCTTGACTAATAGACCTGGGAAAGCAAACATTCCTACAGGCTTCCACCAAAGTAGAATAGGTTCTGAAGTGGGAATCAGGAATATCAAATTGATTTCTGATGCTGTCCCAGCTTATCAGCTCCCCATCTGAAAGGATATCAGCAAAGGTTTTAATTCCTTTGTTGTGCCACGTTTTAGCAGAGCAACCCTGAAGGAGGGCAAGCTTTTTACCTTTATGCTCAATGTTCCACCATATCGAACTATGAGTATTGCATTTCCTGTTCGTGCTAAGAGTTATGTTAGTATTTTTAAGAAAAACAGTGTGCTTGGAAAATTCCCACGCCTTCCACAGGCTTTTGAAGACAGCAGACCCCGCAGGGACCATAGACTGATCACCAAAGAGAATGTCATTTAAGGGCAGAGACTTCCAGGACTTAGCCTGCTTTGGCACAGCTTGCTCTATATTCCTTCTTACCAAGACTTTCCATGGTTCATTACCTTCCAGTGACCTCAGAACCCACTTAGCAGCAAGAGCCACCCCTTGCAACCTAAGATCCTTCAGACCAAACCCCCCTTGCATCTTACTTAAGCAACACCACTCCCACTTAACAGAGTGCCACTTTTTAGCACCCTTACCATCCGACCAGAGGAACCTTCTTATTTTCTTTTGAATGTCATTCACTTGGTAACTACTAGCCAACCAGACAAACACATAATAGATGTTGTAAGAGGCAAGCACCTTTTGACAAACTTGCCTTCTGCCTGCCAGAGAAAGGTAGTGCCTATTCCAACCACAATTTTTTTCTCAATTTTAGAGCTCACCCAATTCCACATATCCTTTAGGTCAGGGCTAATGGCAAAAGGAATTCCTAAGTATCTCACAATCTTATGGGGACCTCCCCACTGAAAACCAAACCTATACATCCAATCAGGCAGTTCTCTTCCCAGCTAAGAAAGGTGGACTTGTCTCTAGAAAGCTTGGCTCCCGAGGCAAGACAGAATAGATCGAGCTTCTTCATTAAGGATTCCACATTGTTTAGCTCAAGTTCCACAAATATGGAAGTATCGTCAGCGAACTGAACATTGATCAGATCATTATGATCAGGGAGGCAAATACCTTTAATACTGGGAGAAAAAACATTGTCCCTAAGCAGATAATGCAGGGCATCAGCCGCAATGACAAACAGGGCAGGAGCAAGCGGACAACCTTGTCTGATGGAGCGCCCAAGAGAGATTTTTTCAGAGAGCTTACCATTAACCTCAACTTGGGCCGAAGCATCTTTTAGGAGAGTATCAACCATGTTACAGAACTTAGAGGGGAATCCGAAGGCCTGGAGGATAGTCTTCAGAAAGACCCACTCCACCCTATCATACGCCTTCTCGAAGTCTAAAAGGAGCATTGCAGCATTTTGATTAGTGCATTTGGCCCACTCCAAGGCTTCCCAGCTGGTTATGAGATTTTCAAGGATATACCTGCCTTTTATGAAGCCAGTCTGAGTATTGCTTATAAACTTAGGTAAGATATTGACCAATCTGGAAGCAACAATCTTGGCCAGAATCTTATAAGAGACATTCAGCAACGTTATCGGCCTCCAGTTCTTAAGAGAGGTCTTGTCTCCCCCTTTGGGGAGCAGCTTGATGATCCCCCTGTTGATGTCCTCACCCAACGAACCTTTTTCCAAGGCTTCCATATAGACTTGCAGGAGGTCGTCACACACCCAATCAGAAAATTCTTTATAGAACTCCACAGGGAGGCCATCCCCTCCTGGGGACTTATCATTACACATGGAGGAGATAGCAGAGGCAACTTCACTTCTGGTGATCTCTTTTTCTAGATGGCGGCATTCAACTTCCCCAATCCTCTTGGGGATAAGACCTTGAATGATGGCCCTGGCCCTCACACCCTGACCATCCCCACATTCTGAGGTGAAAAGCTCTTTGAAGAAAGAGTGAAAACACTCCAGCACATCCTCCTTAGCGGAGCAGAGCCGATCCCCATCCCAAATCTGACCCACCTGCTCCTTCACTTTCTTCTCCTTAAGAAAATTAAAGAAAAATTTAGACCCCTTATCCCCACCTTTTAGCCAATTTAACTTAGCCCTGACTTTTTGCCCAGCCAATTTGTGGGACTGAATTTTCCGCAAACTATCTTTAGCAAGAGTTAACCTCTCACAAAGATCCCTGTCTTTAGGATTAGCTTGAAGATTGATCTTAGTTTCAAAAAGGCAGTCTTGCAGATCTTTTTTGCTCTTCCTTCGGTCCAGGGCCCGCTTTTTTCCAACAATTTGGAAAAGGGCCCGCCAACCATTAACGTTGGTATTCCATCGCTCAATGGCAGAGACATCCTTCAACATCCATTTGTTGATTTCCCTTAGAGAGACAATTGCTTCCCTGCAATCCCTGTCTTCCAGGAGCTGGGTGTTAAGGATGAAGCTTTTATCTCTTTTCGTCTCCAATAAAGGAGTGAAGCTACTGATGATGGTGGTAATGATTGGGTGGTGATCTGACAGGGTATAGGGGTAGATCTGGACCTTGTTCTCAGTGTCACTCGGGAGGAAACTGAACACATCTTTATTAGCATAGAACCGGTCTAGCCTGCAATAAATCCTATCTTCCCCTTTCTGGGCGTTGCACCAGGAGAACCAAATCCCTTTGGACTGGTTTTTGCATCCTTCCATGGGGTCGAAAAGCTTCAGCTTACCTTTACATCGCATCCAATAAAACTTTTCATTGCTTTTCCAATTCCAGCTGGAACCCCCCCATTTGTCTTCTTTTTGCTCCACCATATTGAAGTCACCACCAAAAATCCAAGGAATGTCCTCCAAATCAGCAAGCCATTGCCAAAGACTGCATCTTTCCCTATGATCATTGGGGGCATACACAGAGCATATCCCAAAGCATGCACCATCTTTTTCGATTCTCACCCAAACAGCTCTGTTACAAGGAGAGGTACCACTCCCAGAAATGAACGGGAACCAGTGATTAGCCACCAGCAGGGCAGCCCCGCCTCTCCCCTTCTCATGAGAAGTATAGTAGGCCATGGAAGAATTCCAGATAAATTTGAGGTTCGTTTCCAGAGTGAACCCAATAGCTTTAATTTCTTGAAGGAACACAAAATCTTTTAACCTCTCGAGGTTGAGAAACCTCCTAATAATATATTTCCTGTCAGGGGATTCCAACCCCCTGACGTTCCAAGAAATGCATTTAAGCTTCATTGGCCAAGATTACGTTATTTTCACTCTGGTCGCCTTTGAGTTGTTCAAAGTATTTGGGTAAAGTCTCATCAGTCTCAAGCTTCTTCGCAGTCGGAGCCTGCAAAACAGTACTAACTTTTTTCCTTTTAATCTTGGATAACCCAACTTTTTAAATTCCTCCAGTTGTTATACTATTTTTTCTTGGCCTCCCTGGGCCTTGTTTAGGTTTTAAAATCTGATGGTCCTGCCTCACAGTTCCATCCTCCTCGTTTATGCACACTTTGGTAGGGTGGGTTTTATTAACATTCTCATGAAAGACTTCTGTGTTTAGCTTATTTAAATCATTTGGTTTACCATATCCCTGCTCAGATTGATTACCAGTCCCGTCATTGGTGGCGGAAGGAACCAGGATGGTAGTATGTTCCCGAGGGGGGATCGGGTTCTCAGTTACTGAAGTCATTTCCTGCTTAGAGAGAGCCACGCCATCAGGCCCAAAGCTAGTGCTACCCGACCTAAGCAGGGAATCAACTACACCAACTGCGAGCCCTTCCCCCATCGAAGGCAAACTATCAACCCTACCCTTCTGCGCAGAATATTCAATTGGTTCAGGACTGCATTGATTAACGTCTTTATTGATTTGAAAATTGGACACTTGGATGCCAAGAACAGAATCATATCGCTTAGCTAAGTTTTCTTCAATTCTCTGTCTAATCCCTCTCATTGCCAGCTGCTGGGTGTTTAGCTTTTCAACAAGGTTCGGGTTGCTGGCAATGCTACGGGCCAGCTCGAGAGACTTTGAAGAACCAACATCACCCAATCCAAGGCCATCCTCAACCTCGTCCCTAGAAAGGGCCTCGAATGAGTTGCGGAGGACCATGTCACTCGGGCGCTTCAAAGGGGAGGAGGCTTCTTTTCGTGGCTTTCCCCATCTTGTGAGACCCCCATTAAATCGCTAACACCCTTCGACATCGGATGGCAAGACGGAGATGACTCTTGAGGAATGGGTCCAACCCAACCCTCCTTTCCCACATCCGACCCACCAGCCCTCGGGCTTTCCTCCAACACATGCTGCGAACCAGAACCAAAAAGGGGAGGAATTGGATCAGACACAGGGGGTTCGCGACCTTTAGCCTTAGGACCATTTTTCCTGATCACCGGGCAGTTTCTCCGAACATGACCTTCACGACGGCAGAGGAAGCAGGCATTTAAACCCCCGAGAATTTCAATAGGACAAACTGTGAGGCATCCATCCTCATTAATGACAATATTCTCAGGTATTTCGATGCCCGGGTTTAGCGTTACCAGAACCCGTGCATCTAGGTGCGGAAGAGTGGCTTTCGCCTCATCAATCCGCACAACAGAGCCTATGGGAGCCACAATCTAAGGGATGATTGCCCAAAACTCGGGCTGCAAATTTTTAAGGACAACCCACCTGGGGGCAGAGAGGGCAAGAATTTCTTCCGCAATGGCAGACGGAGACCAAGGAAATGCCCTAAAAGTGCATCCTCCGAGGTTCCAGAAGGGTTTTTCAATGGCTTTCTTTTGCATCTCATGATTAGCAAGGAAAATAACAAATAAACCCCGCTGGATCATTCTACAAAATTTTACCAGAATCCCAAATTTATTTGCCCAGATTTTTAAAAGCCAGTCATCTATGAATTTTCTCGCCGGGACTTTGGAAGAGTCGACGGCCGCAAAGAATAAGGCAGTGTCTTTTAATCTACCCCTTTCATTTGAAATAACAGATTTAAGAGCCTGGTTAGGAGTAATGACAAGGTTACTAGGAGCAGAAGAGGACAACTTACCTTCTGTCTAGCAACGCATGTCAACTTCGTCAATTTCAAACCTGGCGTCTGCGGGGACCTCTCCATGGCCGGAAGCGAGCGCCTCCTTGAAAGATTTAGTCGCGCCTTCCACAACCACCGCCGGGTGAGGATTTCCAGAACTGCTCGGTTCAGGGCCAGGGATGCCCGAGCCACCCTCCATCCAGCGATGGAGGGGTCCAGATCCCACACCACGCCAAACCAGCCCTGTCAGAAGACCCTAAGGAAAACAAAAAACCGACAACAACCAGCGAACGTACATGGCCCAAACGGACGGCGAGAAACACAAGAATAAAGGGAGAATGAGGGAAAAAACAGTCAACAATCAAACCTGCGTGGGGGAGTGTGCCAACCCCCCCACCGAGAGCCCACGTCGAGTCCCGTATGCCGTAGAAGCAAATCCCCTCGTTCAAGCCGCCTAAGAAAACATTGAGAGATATTTCACTTATTTTTTTTTCTCTTTAGGTAAGTTGTCTAGGGCTTTAGAGTTTTGATTCTTTGAACAATTTTAAAGACTTATGTTGCCAATATTTTGTCATCGTCTATGGTATCATCTTTCGAATCGGGTTTTTAGTTCTTTTACCTGAACATAGATACATTTAAATAAGTCAAATTTATCCAGTTAATAATTGAAAGAACAATTTACTATTTCTAAAATTTCAATTTTGTATTTGTAAGGTGCATCACCCCTTGAGTTATGATCAAGGGTTTAGTTTTAAGGTATCATAATCTTTTTCGAAAAAAATTTAGTTCTATATTGGTGAGCTCAGCGTTTCTAAGATGCTCTCAGACTGACATGCCTAAAAGAGAGAAAAATGAAGACCGAAAGGCTGCCATCTGGAGTTGTCCTCTTGGAGCACTTTATCTTTATCTTTTTTTTCGATCATCTATATGGATCACATTTTAGCAACCATGATGGTTTGGTAGAGATGCACGGTAGTGTTAGTTATTTGAAAAATCACTCATATCATTGCTGGTTAAGAATCAAGGATCAGTGTGAGAAATGCAGCCGACGAAAGCCAGAAGCACTGAGAAAAAATGGCCCAGAATCAGAAAGAAATTAGTAAAACAATTAGCTATTCATGCAAAGGATGTAAGCAAAGTTACCAAGGTCTGCGGGTGGTTTTTAGGAATGCTAATTGTTAAGGAACCCTGGATATTGTAAAACTAAATTTTACGTTTGCATTTACGGAACGGTAATAATGTGCCCTGCCGCACGGTCATAATTCGTTTTATGGGCGGTTGCTGTTGCGCTCTACCACCAATAAGATTACGTAGCGTAGCGTTGTTTTTTATCCTGCAGTAAATCGGTTAAATCAAAAATTTTACTGGGCATCACTCTCCATAAAAGCTTTTATCACATCCAAGCGTGAAAGAGAAGATATATTTTACGGAGAAGTGGATTTGGGGCTGCAGAAAGTGCATGCTTGCTTCAGAGCCGTCCGATCTCTTCGCGGAAAGGATCTGCGCTGTTCAATTTCCCTCGGCTTCGGGACTTTAGTCCGTATATTGTATTTATGTTTTTGTTCCGGGGTACAGTTGCAGGCTACAGAATCTTCTCCTCTAGCTTAACTGGCTTGAACGTTGTAGGTAGGGAGAATATACGCTGTAATTGACGTATTCTAAGATTGTCCCGTTGAAAGCAAGTGACGCGGAAGTTAAGTGTACTTACTGTTAGTGTTCTGCCAGTCCCGGGCCTCGGAATTATAGAATGATGTTAACCATGTTAGAACAACTTTCATCATATAAAGTGGGGGAGTAACTGCACTTCAGAGTACCAACCCAACTCATATCACTCCATTGTTAACCCGGGTTCGAATCTGATTGCAGTACATGAGAAGAGTGATTTTTTTTTAATGATTGCAATTTTCTTTTAAAATATACCGACTTTCCACCAATTCATCGCTTACAGGAGAGGCGAATTCGAAATATCTTGCTCGTTCTGTGGTAGTTTCGACGGGATCGGGAAGGAGAGGGGCGGCCGTTACATTATAAATTTTATGCCATAGCTATTATTTTACTGTTGTCAATGTTAAAGTTTGATCTGGGCATTTAGGAAGTTCATCTGGGTATTGCTATTTAGGATTAGCATAGACTCCACTGCAATAATACTCAGGCCTGTCGAACGCATCGTAGGCGCTCTTGCAGGCCAAAACATTGTTGTCGCCCGTACCCATGCGGCTGACTCTGTCGTCAAGCTGAAGCTCCGTAGGGCAGCTACGGTTAATGTCAATGATACAGCCCGTGGAAAGGCAGGGACCGGTCCTGCCGTTGGTGACCACTAAGATGGGGAGATTCAGCTATTTGTCTGGCCCCGACGCTCAGAACACGACATATAATTTTGACGATAGTGTCGAATCGGCCGTCAAAACGTACCAGCGTAACTTCGGCCTCAGCGTATGCGATCAAAAGAGATTAAGGTTTGATCTGGGCATTTAGGAAGTTCATCTGGGTATTGCTATTTTTGAAAGAAATTCTTCTGGGTATTGTGTTTGTGATAGAGATAATCTGGGTGCCAGGTGCCGGAAGGCCTGAAGCCCTGCATTGACAACTGTGGCTTCTTCGGCAGCCCGGCCACCATGAACCTCTGCTCCAAGTGCTACAACGAATCTGTGTAGCTAAATGTTAACACAACGCCCAAGTCGCCATTTTCTGGGGTTTCAAGTTGCTAAGGAATATTGTAAGTGATCCCAGCCATGACAAATTTTGAAGGATCAGGATGACTAACCCTAGAATTCAGGAGAGTGTTGGCAAATCTAATTTCTAATATTCTAAAACAACAAAAAACAAACATTTTGTTCAAGCAGTCTGCATTTAACAAGTAAAATTCGAGAATCATCTACTATTAAAACAAATAGAAATAATCAAAAGAATTCTATAGAAATAACATGCACCTGATTCTTCTTATTCCCTCCAACACTCCAAAGCACTTTACCACGAACACTGCAAAACACCTTTACAACTCCCAGTCCTTCGTCAACACATTCATGGACTGACAACATCTTTTTATAAAGCTTTACATTTTTTCGATAACTATGCAAAATCAATGGAAATTTCAAGAAAATCTGCATAGAATCTGTATACAGTGATATCGCCGACAATTTGCTTCAATAATGCAACAAACAGTATCCATATTCAATTGCAACAGTGAAACATAGCACCCACCATTTTTATTTCGTTGTCAAACAAAAAGACAAGTACTATTGGGTAATAGTGTTCGGAAATAAATTTGAACAAACTATACAATATGGAAAAAATGATGACATCATGCAAAATATGACTATAGCAATCTATTGGCCAATAGAATTGGAAAAAAAAGCTTTTAAAAGTATTAATTCAATATGCAATCAATATAAACTTTGGGAAAAAATTTCCCACATATTTAATTCGGCAATTCGATTGGTTGATAGTTGCCAAAGAAATAAAGTTAGGCGAAAGCATAAGTATACCTGCCTCCGCAGGAACTAATAATAATTGTTGTAAGAAACTTTGTTATTAGAAATATTTCATGAGTTTTCTTGGTATAGTGGTGTCTTCGCATGCACTCTTCGTGGGGACGCGTGGCGTTTTAAGCAGTACATTTGCATTTACTATTTGTGAGTTGTCATTTATTGTGAGTAGACTGAAGTGCAGCCGTCATTGGTGGCTTATGGTGTCAAGTTTTAAGTCTGTTGAGCAAAGTATTATTTGTGTTGTTTGTTCATTTGTTGAGGTTGTTTGATGAGGCTGAAATTTGTGTCTATTGAGAGGGTTTACATCTACGGTTTTGGAAGTGACAAAGGTGGCGTTTGTAAGTTCTTGTATCTTTTACACTTTGTTTTTTAGGTTGTCTACTGATTTGCTTGGATTGTTTGATGAGGGTGAAATCGGTGTCTTTTGAGAGGGTTTATGTATAGCATTTTGGAATTGAAAAATGAAGCATTTGTAAATTCTTATATCTTTTACAATGTCGTTTTATAGTTTTTTGCAACTCTGCATTTTATGGGTGAATGCCTCCTGTTTGCACTCATGCATTGCAACTGCACTTGAATTTATTAAATGAAAATGAAAATTAAGTGTAAGTAATTGAAAAATTGTTGGGTATAATATCATTATCTGTGTCTGTTCAAAGGGTTTATGTCTATTGTATGGGGAGCAAAAAACGAGGTGTTTGTAAGTTCGTATATCTTTTACAGTTTCATTTTATAGTGTTTTATATCTTTGCATTTTATGGGTTAATGTCTATTGTTTGTTGTTGTTTGCATTTTGTGTGTTAATGTCTATTCTTTGCTATCCTTGACTGCTTTTTATGGGTTAGTGTTTGTTGTTGAGTTAAAGACTTAACACCGTAATTCATTAATGTTGCTTTCTCTGATAGCCATGATTAAGAATGGAAGTAGCTAGTTGCACTTCAATCTATTCAATGAAAATGAGAATTGTTCGTATTTGAAATATTTCTTTGGTTTGAAGTTTTAAGCCTATGGATGAAAGTATTATTTGCATTGTTTTTTCAATTGCTTAGGTTGTTTGTGTCAGTGTATTTATGGGTTAGTTTTCCTTGTTGAGTTAAAGACTTAATAGGATAGTGTGTTGGTCATGATTAAGAATGGAAGTACTATTTTCTCCGCACGCATGCATTGACATATACGAATAACTCAATTTTCTTCGTGGTTCATAACGAGATTTTAAAATAATAATAATAAATTCAAGAATCGATGATATATAATCATAAAAATGAAATAATGGGGATAAGAAAATCAAATAGAGATTCTTGAAACCAAGTTTAGAACTATGGTAATTGCATAATGACATAAATATTAAATTTCTTAAGCTATTGAGAAATAAATATTTATAGAAACTTGATTGAAGGATTGTAAACTTGATAATATCATCAAGTATTTTTTTTCAACTAGACACACTTCAAGTACAAGACCAACTTTCAAAGGAAGTATTTTACTCTAATATAAATGATGGGGTGGGGTTAGTCTCCATAGGAGACCTCATATTCTCCTTCCTTATTAGTGATTACTCGTACACAGCTACAAAAATAAAATCAAGTAAATCCTTGTTCCTTATCTAATGGTACACTATAACAATTATATATTATCTTCTAAATGTAGATAGACCTAGTTATCGTTCAGTTGACACTTGGAGTTCAAGTAGAAGTAGTTGTTTGCAACCTCTTAGTAGCATCTAGCTTTAGTTGTTGTGTTGAATTATAAGCCTCCTTCATGGTTGTCTAACATTTCTATTGCACTTTGAGACAAGGGATCACACATAAGTGTTTGTGTAGTGCCTTGCTAGGTATTAATGCAGATCATAGAAATATGCACCTTTAGGAGGATATGTGTACCTAAAAAAATATTCCCAAAAAACATAATTGAATTTTTTTAGGTAAAATTTTGAACATTAATATATATGACACGGATGAAAATCATGCCCCTACAATTATTTGTGCATGTTTTTGTAACAAATGTGAATGTGATGGAATGAAATTAAAGAATGAATGAGAAAATGAAAAATAAAATCAACAAAAAAATGATCAATACATCAGGCGATGTGTATCGTTGATTGACAAAGTCAATTCACCTTGATTCAAATAAAATCACATTTTATCATTATCAAAGCTATAAACTGGAAAAGATGGTAAAAGAAAAAATCTTGTGTCATATTAGTTAAAACTTATTATGATTTTTTGTAATTTTTTGAAACCTTTCCATACGATGACTCTGAAAACATTATCACTAAAATCTATTCACATATTATCGACCTCAACAAAAATTCATTGAACAGTTTCAGAAAAATATTTGATTTAAACAAAACGTACGTCGTCGAAGTAATCTCCCCCAAGCATTCTTCACTTAACCCTTGACAACAAATCTTATCACGCAATTTTATTCAGTTAATCCCTGACAACAAATTTTATCATGCAATTTTCTTCACTTAACCCCTGACAACAAATCTTAGCACGTAATTAATAAATTTTGTAAAAGGTTGCAAATGTCATGTCTCGAGGTCAAGAATCGAATAGCTCTACAACCCCCATATTTTTATTAAAAGCAAATTTTTGTTTTCTTTTTGCAATTTTCTCATTGGCTGCTGGTATTTTGCTCGTGATTTTGTCATTTTCTAATTTGTTTATTTATTTAATAATAATTATTGTAGGGAGCTTTGCTATTGAAAATATTTCATGAGCTTCTTCGCATAGTCGTGTCTTTGTGTGCACTCTTCCTAGGGACACATGGCATTTTAAGTAGTACATTTTCATTTACTATTTGCGAGTTTTCATTTATTGTGAGTAGACTAAAGTACAGTTGTCATTAGTGGCTTATGGTGTGGAGTTTTAAGTCTATCAAGCAAAGTATTATTTGTGTTGTTTGTTCATTTGTTGAGGTTATTTGATGAGGCTAAAATTTGTGTTTGTTGAGAGGGTTTACATCCATGGTGTTGGGAGCGACAAAGGTGGCGCTTGTAAGTTCCTGTATCTTCTATGCTTTCTTTTTTGCGTTGTATATTGATTTAGTCGAATTGTTCGATGTAGGTAAAATCAGTTGCTTTTGATAATGTCTACCATTTTGGAATTGAAAAACGAAGCGTTTGTAAGTTCCTATATCTTTTACAGTGTCATTTAATATTTGTTTGCATCTCTGCATTTTATGGGTTAATGCCTACTATTTGCATGCATGCATTGTAACAACACTTAAATTTATTAAATGGCAAATAAAATTAGGTCTAAGCAATTGGAAAATGTCTGGGTATAAAATCATTTAATCTATTTTTGTTGAAAGGGTTTATGTCTATTGTATGGGGAGTGAAAAAATGAGGCATTTATAAGTTGATATGTCTTTTACAATGTCATTTTATAGTGTTTTACATGTTTGCATTTTATGGGTTGGTGACTATTGTTTGTTGTTGTTTGCATTTTCGTTGTTAATGTCTATTCTTCGCTATTTTTGACTAATTTTATGGGTTAGTGTCTGTTGTTGAGTTTAATACTTAACATCGTAATTCATTATTTTTTATTTCTCTGCTAGTCGTGATTAAGAATGGAAGTAGCTACCTACACTTCAATGTATTCGATGGAGATGAGAATTGTTCGTATTTGAAATATTTCTTGGGTTTGAAGTTTTAAGTCTGTCGAGCAAAGTATTATTTTCCTTATTTTTTCATTTGCTCAAGTTGTTTCTATCAGTGTATTTATGGGTTATTCTTCCTTGCTGAGTTAAAGACTTAACAAGATAGTGTGTTGGTCATGATAAAGGATGGAAATAATATTTTCTCTATATGCATGCATTGCAACTATAGTTGAATTTATTAAATGAAAATGAAAATTAGGTCTAAGTAATTGGAAAATGTCTCGGTATAAAATTATTAAATTTGTGTCTATTGAGAGGGTCTATGTTTATTGTATTGGGAATGAAAAACAAGGCATTTGTAAGTTCGTACGTCTTTTACAATGTCGTTTGATAGTTTTTTGCACCTCTCTATTTTATGGGTTAATGTCTATTGTTTGTTGTTGTGTGAATTTTTTGTACACATGCATTACAACTGCAGTTGAGTTTATTAAATGAAAATGAAAATTAGGTCCAAATAATTAGAAAATGTCTGGGTATAAAATCATTAAATCTATGTCTGTTGAAAGTGTAGACACGTAAAATGTACATGCACCTGATCCTAATTTTACTAACACCAATTCATCCTGAATCATCTCTCTGCTAATCATTTAATTAAATAATCTCTATTTAATTAAAATCATCACATTTCATCTCTTAATTAAATAAATCATTTTTTATCTGATTAAGTCATTATCTCATATTAATTAAATAAATCACTTTGTTTAATTAATCCTATAGTCCCTCTTTTAATTAAATAATTCATTTTATTTAATTAATCTCTAAAGATCATCTCATTACTAGAATTAAAATAGCTTAATCTTTAACCCAAGTTTTAAAGCTAGCATCATCCTCTTTAATTAAATAAATCCAAATCTTATTTAATTAAGTCTAAAATATTATTCCTCTCATTTTGATTTATTTGGAAATCAAAATCTAAGAATCAAAATAGGTGAATCAACTAATCCCTCATTAAATTAGTCAAATTTTGATTAATTTAATCCTAATCACTCCAATCCTCTAGATTTTGCAACTTGCACAATTAAATCATTTATTTGATTTAATAATTCCTTATTTACTTTCAAAATGGCATCAAAAAGGGAATATTCCTCCAAGTTTGAAACCTCCCCAAAAGGACTTGTCCTCCAGCAGCATTTATAGGCTGCATGTCTCTTACCGCAGTCAACCTAGCATTAACTCTTATTTCATCCCCTAAACGTATGTCATTTCATCAAATTCAAATTTCAAACTTGCACATTGATCAAAGTATTGCTCAAGCTTCATCCATTCACATGTTGACAATTGGCATCTTACCATTGGTTGATTCTTAGTCCCACATTGCTCTCTTTTGGGCATTCTTCCATCTCAACATTCTATAAATAAGAGGTCTTATTCCTCATTTCATCATCCACAATTTGAGCAAAGTTATTATACTTAAATCCATAGCAACTTATCATCAATTTCATCCAAGCATAGTTAGGCTTTTTTTTTGCAGATTTTCAACATGGAGCTCCATTAAAGTCATCACCCTGACATTCATGTATAAATCTGTCTCCATCCACATCATTTGGGTTGGGGAAAGGCCAATTTTCACATCAAATTGGCACCAATTCCCCCATGGGATCAAGAGTTTGCATTCCTTTCAATAGGATTTAGCTTATTTTCCTATTTGGAGCTTTGCTAATGGATTCCATGGGGAATCCTTGTTCTTACTTGGATATGATCTTCTAATGTGTTCTTTCATTGTGTTTTGCAGGTATTTCTTAAATTGTCTTGACAATCCTTGTCCAATAGCTTTAAGGCTTTGTGATAATCACTTGCATTAGACAATGCTAATGGATCTGCATAATGTAGATGACAAAAAATACATATCTATGAAGAATGAAGGTCTCCGCCACAAAAATCAACACTGGTGGTGAAACTAGGCTTTGGGATGACATGTTCTATCTAAAATGGTTAGCATATTGACTAAACATTGCAATATGCATGTGTTCTTTAGTAAACAAAACAACGTATTTACATTTGAACAATGATACATGTAATACTGCAACACCAATTCCTTTCCACGACATGACTCCAGTTGGTCACAACTTTACAATTGCACAAAAAAATCCATTCACACTTGCACATAAACATTACAGAAAGGAAATTTCATTTGAAACTTCCTTGCATGAATTGGAAATTGATGAAAATAACTGCGTTATAATGCTTCGAACAACATTGTCATGCAAAATTGTTATCATAACAATCGACAAATGCATTAGTGATTAACTTGAACTTTGCAACATTCTCATCAAATTTCGCTTCACCACCCTCTTTACTATTTTGAATTTTTTCCCAAGCTTCATTTTTTATACAAGCAACAATTGACAAAACTAGACCTCACCAGATACAATGTGTTGAAAAGCTCTTTGAAGTTATTTTGGAAAAAAGTTCTTGAGAGTATAATGTGTCGTTTTGAATTAACCCTTTTGCATGAATTTCATATCTCTGATTGGCTACTTCAAACAAACCTGCTTTTAGAGAGCACATGTCTACTCATTCTTGATGAAGTCCATCAAACTCGAAATAGCAGATTGAAGATATGGAGTTTATGCAAAATGGTTAATTCAAAACTGCACATTATACTCTCAAGAACTTTTTCCTGGAATAACTTCAAAGAGCTTTTCAACACATTGTATCTGGTGAGACCAAATTTTTTCAATTGTTGCTTTGGTAAAAATTTGAAGCTATATTCAACACCTAGTAAAGTTATGGCTATGAGTGGGATCTATAAGCTGGGACGTTCTTCATGGATGGAATTGGAAATAAAATTCACAATTGAAAGGAGGGTGGAGAAGTAGAAGTTTATCACTTGGTAAAGTTATGGCTATGAGCGATATCTACAAGCTGAGGATGTTCTTCATGGATGAAATTGGAAATTAAATTCACAATGGAAAGGAGGGTGGAGAAGTTGAATTTGATGAAACTTCTACAAAGTTCAGGTTAATGACTAATGCTTTTGTTCACTGTTATGATACAAAGAATCTAAATAGTGTTCTTACAATAAAGGATTTTACCATATTTTGAAGAGCATCTTGTATACAGTAGGTTGTTTATCAGCATGGCCTTGTCTACACTGCTTTATCACGTGAGGGAGACATCGAGCCACCATATCTCATGCAAACATTACAGTGACAAATATTCTGAGACTCAAAAAAAGTAAATGGCAAAATACAACGCCTTACAACTTTTGCACTATGGAAAGTAGCACACAACCTTTTTCCTTTCTCTACAAATCATTGTATCATATGCTCTTTGAATACACATAGCTCTACATTGCATGCACAAGGAATAGGCCATGAGCATGATATGCTTCAAGCTACTGTCCTTTGCATCCAAAGAACAAAACATAATGTGCTCAACCGCATTGGCTTCCTTCACAAAATATACAATTGTTGTGCTGCAACACACACCCATGGCCTGTTGGCTTGTTGCAGGAAAACAGTCTCAATGCAAAAAAATTAGAGTTTTCCAACAAAATATCTAGAATCAATATCCATTGACCTATTGCATATGCATATTACTATGCACATCTTAAATTTGTACTTGACACCAAATGCACGTATCCATGAAATACTTAATTTTATACAAACCGTTATTATCCCATTGCCACCTAATCCAAAATTGATATTTGTGGAGACTTTTATATTGACATGTTACAATCGATAGCGACAAAAGCACTTCTTCTTGAATTTATCAAACAAAAAAAATTGTTACTAATTCTTGACAATCCAACAACACATGCAAGTAGTCCCTTGTTTGGGTTTTAGACACATAACATCAAAATTGCTACTGTCAAATCCATAGTATTGAATACATATTGCTCAGACCGTTTTGCAATATCATTTTAGCTCTAGCCATTGGTGCATAGTATATAGTATTGTAAGTGCAACTATTTACTATCTACATCCCCTATGCAGTGTGCTATTATCATTTTTGTTCGCAGATGCACAACACCACCATGCAATTTTTGTGAGTATAAAAGAATTGTTGGATCAATTGTTCTTCATATTGTTCGTGCCTCTAATAAGAATGCTTACTATTTCACTATTTTGCTTATACAGTTCTTGACTTTCTCATTGCTCTTGGTCACAACTATGAGGCATGCTCTTCTAAACCTTTGATATGACCATGCAGTTGCAATTCACTATATAACTATTTGGAAACAAGGATGATATCATGCACAATACTGCTAAGCCTTTGCACATTTTATCTGTCTTCATTACAAACAAATTACAAAACTATGTTCATCGTGGATTGCAGAACTAGCTTTAAGCACATCAAGATAATATCTAATTGATGATATGAACTTTTAAAATTGATACCACAACTTCTGCTAAGTCGTATTCAATTTGTTGTTTATATTATTCAGTGTAGTTGCAGTGACCTTTTTTTCTCCCTGCTTGTGTCCTCTACTCATGTGAATTTCAGGTTTGGCTATATTTTCAAGAGAACAATATCAATCATATTCTTGGATAGATCTTGCATAGTTATGCTATTGCAAAAATGAATGCACAACTATTCTGAAGCAGGTATGGTACTATGCAAAATATTCCCAAAGCATTGCAAACCATAGATTTTTTTATTAGAAACAAATTGGAAAGTCATAATTGTTATGCATCACAGAACTAGATTGTAGCCAAACCATATGATATTTTTGTATGCATGTCAAGTTTATAAATTGCTACTTGTAGATTACAAATCTGTTGCTACTTCATGCAACATATATCTTGGCATTTCGCAGCCTATAGCATAGCATCTAGAGCATCTACAAATAGGTAAATACTTGACATTTGACATGAGAAAACTTGAAAATCATATCAAATCTCAATAATGTTTTGTTTCCCTATTTATTTTAAGACATGCTTGACATAAATATCTCTTTGTATATGTTTGTAGGAACATTTGGAAAACACAAACCATAATTACTACACAACAGAAAATGGATCAGTCGGTTGACAAACAAGATGAAAAGAGGCAATTACAATATCCTATTTATGTCACATACAGGTTTACTCTTTATATATTTAATTATGAATTT
>VDFB02240732.1:0-16773 GCA_007258455.2 Sequoia sempervirens
CCAATTTTAGCATTGGATGTAGTTTTAATATTGATTTTGATATTAGTTTCACCTTTTAACTTTATGCTTATTATCACTCCACATAATACCAATAGTTTATAATATATTTTCATTAATACCTTTAGCAATATTATTAATTATATTATAGTTATTCCACATTTATATCATAAATACTTAAATTTAATACCTATACTAAATATCCCTTCATATTATACTTGCATATATATATAAATAAATTAACAATTTTTATATTTATTTATTTAATTTTATTTTTATTTTTAAAATAATTTCAACTTACATAATTGTTATATATATATATAACCTCAGCATCAAATTTCAAGAAAATTACTAACTTAAGATTTAATAAATGAAAATAATTTAAAACTAGACTAATTTCCTAAACTTATTCTAAACCTCTTAACTTTATCTTTAAAGTACCTAAATTCCTAATCCTATCCCAAATCTCTTTAACTTTATCTTAAGCTATCTAATTTCTGAATCTCTTACCTTTCTCTTTTGCATACTTAAAAGCTGCGTAGCCTCCTACTGTAATACCCCATGTTTGCTGGTACATTAGAGACTCTTGGTACTTTTGATATTGTGGATACTCTGTGATACTCTATGTGGTGGATTTATATTTGATCATGTGTGGTTCTTAGTTATTTGCTTACTGCCTTTACATTATGTGTGACAATTGATGATACATTATACATAGATGATTTGATTTATTATGCAATAGTGGTTCTTTAAATTGATATGCGATAATGTATTTCCATGATGTTATGTTTATGATGACATGTTTAGTGTATTTTGGTGAAAGGACGGAATAGTACCACTCGTTCGCGAGCGCCCTACTACCCCGCTATTACCTTGCACAATGTGTTTTCAGTGGAGATTATATGTTACTTGACGTTTATCTATTTGCAGGAATTGCAGGATTAAAAGTCTCGATTCCACCTGCTTCGGCAGGACAGGGCGAGCACAAAATAAACCCAATGGGTACGATGTTGTTAAAAGGAGTTGCTAAGGAAGAATTCCCGACCCAAGTCTGTCATTTCGTAATGAGGTTGTTGAGTCTTGTGTTGACCTGGTTTTGTCTTGATATTTTGATTTTTGAGTTAAATGATTTATTTAATTTATTTTTGGTTTGGTGATAGTAATTTAATTATTTTAGAGTTATAAGATGAATTAAAGTTATTTTATTAATTATGATCTAGTAAGTATTGAAGTTTAATTATTTTAATTAAAAGTTAATTATTTATAAAAGTTGTTTTAATTAAAATTTAGAATTAAGTGGTGGTAATTTAAAAAGAAATTATTGTTTATAAATAAATAAATAATAATAATAATAAATAATTAAAGCTGAAGATTCTTGTGGGGGTTATTTGGAGAATAAAATTAATTAATTCAAAATCTTCTTTCACGGGAGAGGAAGAGGAAGAGACAGGGGCTGTTGAAGTGGGGATTTTGTATTCTTTTAAAAAGAAGAGGAAAGAGGTATGCAGGGGAATTTTTCTGGAGGTTTGTCTCAGATTTTGTTTTGGGGGAAAAAGAAGCTGCAGGAAAGGGCTAGTGTGTGAAGGAGGAGAAAAGCATCTGTGGGGATTTCTTCTACAGCCGTAGGACGCCAGGTTTCTTTCAAAATTCTGTTCTATTTGGTTACGCTTTTGTTTATGTTATAAATTCATGGCTGTACTGTTTGTTGAGTTGAATCTCTGGCTGTGTTGAATCTTATGATTGAAATTTTTTTTTATGTCTGTAGAACCCTTGTAATTTTCCATAAAACCTAGGAGAAAAATTGTCCAGATTTATTCAATACAAGTTATTTGTAAATCCGTAGTTGACAAAAGAATTACTGTTTGAGTTTCAATCCAGATCTTGAATTGTAATTGTTCAGGACAAATAATTGAGTAATGTCTGAATCCGAATTAAATATGGGTAGTTTTTATTTATTTAAAACAGAGAAGGGTTAATTGTTGTGTATGATTTGCTGGGTTTCAAAACCCGTGAGTTTTATTGTTTTATTTTATTTTGTGGATTTTTTTTTTTATATATAGATATAGGGTTTAATTGTTGATTCATTCTTTTGTATTGGATGAAAGTTAATGTATTCATTCAGAATTCGTTTACTGATGAACTCTGTCAACGTGTGGACTGTCGCGTCTGTATCCCAAAATGGGATATAGCATGGTTGTTAAACTTTATTTTGTTATTCCGTATTGGAATTCCTGGTTCGCTAGTTTAGTAACTTGTATATTATAAAACATGAGGCGGAAATCCATAAGACTTAACTGCAGGTGACTGCATCGGTCAGCTCTTTATGCCCTTCGTTATCATTTAAATATATATTTGATAAATTATTTTCTCCCCTTACTTTGAAATGCGATTTCAGAAAGCATTTATGCTTACAGAAAACCATATTGAAATTCTTTTGAATCACGATTTTCGCGATACCGAGCAAATCTTTTTTATTGGAAACCGTGAACCCCGGTATGGCCGATATTCTTTTTCTCATGCTTCTAAGCTTTTGCCGCATCAGATTTCCGGGCGTCTCAGGATGGTTGGCCTACGCACTATACTCACCTCGGGATCTCCATTTTCGGCGGCTGCGCGCGTAGATTTCCCTGTTCTTTCCCTGATCGGAGTGCCGTGTACAGTGGCGTTTGTCCCTTCATTCGCCGTAGTGTGTGTTCGCTAGGTAAAATGGCACGGTTATTAGTTCTTCCTTCATAAGTTAATGGGTGCGTTCATATAACTAAGGATAGTCATTTGTTTTATTTCCGCGTCCTCACTTTTATTTGCATATATATTTATAGTATTTGTTTCGAAATATGTATCTATTAGTTTGGTTGAATTCGCAAGCAATACGTGGTACATACCTGTGTAGTGAAAAGTATTTATGCCGCCTAGTGTTTGGTAGAAAATGTAAATTTCCATGGTTTGAGCCGCGCTTAGTGTACTTAGCGATAGGCTGTTATTTGATACATGGTAATTTAGTAATATAACTGCTTTATCGGGATCATACTCGGGTTATATATGATTTTTGTGGTGCGTGATAAATTTATATGTATTTATATGGGTTTTGTTCGATAGGTAATAGAATTGAGTTATAGGTAATTAAACAAGTTTATAATTATAGAGATCTATGTTGATATATATTTGTATTATTGGGGTTAAATTTAATATTCATATTAAAGTTAATACTAATTTATATATATACATATGTGTAGATTATATATATGTAAATTGTAATTTTATTGTAGGTTAGTTTTAATTTGATTGTATAATAAAAAGATAGTTTACAATTAGTTTTATTCATTGAATATTGTGTATTACGAAGACGAGAGTAACGGTGAAAAGTAGAGATAATTGGATGTTATCAATCAAATGGAACTTTTGTGTTATTTTATTACATTTTGATGAGGACTTTATTTTTCCATGCTTGAGACGTGACTTATGGTAGTAATCGTCATGATTCTTTTGAGTTATATCATTTCATGGATTATGGATTTTTCTTTTATTTGGGAGTGTATGCTTTGTAAGGGAACCCTAGAGTTTAACAATCTTGTTTAGGAACCTAAGAGATTCCAGAGGAGGGGTAATGTGGTTACTCTTAATTTTGATTTGAATTTAGATTTGTGATGTTATACATTTGGATTGTACCGGATTGTGGTTGTGATTCCTTGTAGTTGGTGAGATGGTCATGTCTCACTTTTGATTGTTATTTGATTCAGTTCTTTATGTGGTACAATCCTTGATGTTATTGTTTTGTGGTTGAGTGTTTAGAGGGAGTGGCTCTAAGTGGGTGGTCGGCACACAAAGGGGCACCAGGATAACCCTCGTTAGAGTGGATTTAATAAGTGATCATTTAAATAATTAACTAGGGGATGGGTAGTAACACACTAAAAAGATAATTGTTGCCTCATCCACCTTTTAGTGCTACCATAGACTAAAGGGGATTGAGAAGGCCGTGGTTGGCATGATCGTTGCCTTGTCTTTGTGAAAGGTAATGGTTCCGCATAAGCAACCCTATGGGGCGGTTCCTTGAGATAGGTAGCCTAGATAACCATAGATGGAGGTGGCTCCTAGTGCTCGGTTGTCTGGATAATCCATCAGTAGATGGAGGCGGCACCTTGCAATAGGTAGTCTGGAGAATCCATGTTAAGCCATGCGATGACACTCTTCTCTAACATTCTTATTTATGTTGTCTTTTGGAAATCCTCTGGAATTGGTCACTTGTCTTGTATTGGTGATTTTTGTTGTTGTTTGAAATTGAGTGGTCTCATGTGTTGTATGATTTTCATTAGCTGGTTGTGAGTCTTTGTCTTGTCGGTCTTGGCCGGGAACCCTTCCTTAGCAACTCCTAGCACGGGGGTGGTCGGGTGGAACGTGTCTCGCACCCGTTGGGATTCTCTCTTTTATGCAGGTTCATCTTTCAGTGCCGAGTTGCAGTAGCTGTTGATTCTTTGGTTCGTGGGTTCCAGATTTATGTATTTATACTATTTTTGTATTGATGTAATACTGCACATGGTGCTATTGCGATGTAATCTCATGTTGATGTATTATACTTTTATTGTAAACTTGGTTATGAGATGAATTCACAATGATGTTAGAACTTTGGATATTATTCTATCTTATGTCTCTATTGTTGTTATTGATGTAATTATATTTATGGATGTATGAATGTATGGTTTATGTAATGGTTAGTTAGATTTTCATGTTGTTAAGGGTTAATTCTTAAGTAATGTCCTCATGTACCTCAAAGGATTAAGTCATGCAATTTGAATAATGGTTACATTATGTTATTTAAGTTCACTCCTTTGATTTAAAAAAAATAAAATTTGGTTGCATTTTACTTAATTCCTTTGGGGTTGCGTGGTAGTTACACCTACATAAATTTTATTTGTCTCTCTTTTTTCTTTTTAGAATGTGTTTTTTTGTTTTGTTTGTCTTATACTTGCTTGTTATCATTTGCTAGAATTCCTTACATGACTAAGCATGATATCTTATGAATAAAGGTAGTTTAAAATTAATTTCTTTTTATATGTGAGACTCACGTCGCCATTTATACAAAGCTGATTACAGTCTCTATCTAATTCATGTATTCCCATTATTAACGAAGAGTGTAATTTTTTTTTTGTTTTCATTTATTTAAGGATTATTGCACATATTCACATTGAATACTATACGACCCTTATTATTTTCTCGTGCCGACACTACCTCCCCTAAAATATCATAATATTATCCCTGGCAATGTACATACTAGTAAATTAAATCAGTACAATGCTTTGCTGATTTCAATGTCAATTTTGGTGTGCTTCAAAGTCTTCTTACTAAAAATTTTGATCCTAACATATCAGTGCTCATAGATTTTTTTTTGACAAACTAATGATGATAGCGTTATCATTGCCTCATTTATTTACTTATTGGCAATACCATCTGGCATAATTCCTGCGTAGATTTTTCTTGCATTTATATCATAAACAAATTTTCTCAAAGTGTTCTTTTTATTATTTTTATTTTCTTACTACTTAAATTGGATATACTTAACTATGTGCCTTCCTTATTTTCTTTTATTCTGCTTAATAACTCTTTCACCATGTTTTATCTGGCATCCCTTCCCTTACACTGTGTCAGCTTTTGACTGCTTGGAGCAGAGCTATCAACAGGTTATTAGATGTTTGAGAAACTACTCTTTTTTGTATCATACCTATCTACATTCAGATGTTTCTTTTATCCATAAAACAATGCAAGGCTTGCATGTTAGGAAGATACGTTTCATTCTCCAAATTTACTTACATACATTAATAAAATCTGAACTAGCTTTCTAAACATAGTAGGGTACGTTGGGGGTTGAGATAAACCCGAGGCAGATGGGACTTCTCACGACTACAGCCAACGGTGGAAGGAAGTCATTAATGAAATGTGATACATCCTTGTACACAGGAGCCTATGCAACTATACCCAATAGTTTTCCATCACACAGTGGAGATTTTATTTACTCTATCCTTAGCAATTGGCTCATGATCTTTATGGTGTGATGGGTCATACATGAATCGTTCCCAACAGAGTATCACTGTCATCCTTATTTGATCTAGTTGATGGTACATACAGTGTTGTGCATTGTATGACAACAAGACCTATCACTATCCATAATCTCAAAATCCTCGATAATATTAAAATGCGTCCATGTTTATACTAATAGTTTGTTAAGATGTTTGCAAGCATTGGTGTGGTGAGGGTCTTAGGCAGCGACACAAGCTAGGAGAAATGAGGCGTCCGAAGAAGAAGAAACTCCAACACTATCTATATGATCTTCTTCCAAGCCTAAGGAAAACACTACTCTCCAAGTGCATTCCTTTGACTAGTTTTGATGTGCAAGTTTCACTTTATTCTTGTTTGCAGATCGAAATGGCGAGGTTTAGTAAGGTAGCAAAAATAGTAACTTAGAGGGAAGCAAGATGAGTGTAAATGGAATACGATGGCTACAGCACCAAAGAAGTAGAGGTTACAGAGGAGCAAGTGCTTTGTCCAAATAGGAAGGTTCTTGCTACAAGCCACTATTTTGTTAACATAAAATTTATTTTCTCAAGCAAACTACTAACTTTTAATATTGTCATAATAATGAGAAAAATAAATAATATGCATGCCAATGAATTTAGGCTTCTCTTTTCATCTTTCATTCTATTAGAAAATACCAATCTTCAAACAATAAGTAACACACAAATAAACAAGGCTTACTCTTTTCCTATAATTTCCTTCTAAAACAAAATACTAACTTTTAATATTGCAATAGTATTCAAAAGAAATACAATGAACACGAACAAAGGAATAAGACTTGCTCTCTTTTTTTTTTCTCATTTCTTCATTGAAAAATATGAATCCCATCTTTTAGATTTACAATATTATCACAATATTTGAGGAAGCAAATGACTTACAAACTCATGAATAGGTTCTTGCTCTCCACCCTACTGTAATGGCGTCATGGAGCCTCGTGGGCTCTAGCCATACCCCCGAGCAAGGTTTACATTATACACCATTGTAATTCAATGGTGAGAGCTTAATGCTATAATAAGCTTGCTCATTATACAACACATTACTCTAATATATATCCCTTAAACAATCTTACTTATGATTCAATGCATAGATCAAGCTATCTCTACCAATACTAAGAATAAGAAATGGAAAAATACTTATCTCTCTACAAGCTGCTTTCCTTTGAACTCCTATTCTTCCATCCCTGACTCTCTCCTTCTTTTCTTCACTTCACAAGTTCTCCAAAAGGAGAAGTGGGCAATGCCCAAATCTTCCATCTTCTTGAGATATATAGGAATCCTCCAAACCTACACTCTTTCCCACAAGTGCTCACACATGTGTGAGTCTTGTGCCAATTCCAAGAACTTTTGGGGAGTAGAAGGTTGAGAGTGACAAGTCACTCTTCCCAAGCCCCAACACTTTTTGAATTTGTCACATTCATGAATGTGGATTTTTGAGGGGTCTTTTCACACTCCAAGGACAAGTTCACATGTGTCAAAAGGTTCCAAACCCATAGGTATAGGTCCTAGGGGTCTATTCTTGTTCAAAAACCAAGGAAATTGATTTAGTAATCCCTTTTTAAAACCCACACAAAATCCATACGAATTTTGATCTTAACCAAGGGTTCCAACCCCAACCAAACTCACATCACATGTCCTACAATTGGATTCTACTCAATCACCCAACCAATAATAAAACCTCAAACCCTTCTAAGTCAAATAGGGCTACACTTAGAACCTCCCAAAGATGTATTTGATTTGATTCCAACATTTATCTATCCTCCTATTTGCATATTTGATTCCTGCACATTACCAAATTCAGCATGATTAGATCTCATATATCTCTTCATATTATTAGCTAATCCAATTCACATAATTTTCACTCATGAACTATTTACTCATTAATATATCAAATGAACCTAATGATTCAATTTTCATTATAATCAAGGAAATACACACTTACTCCAATACAAGAATATAGTCAATGAAATAGTCACTCCATCTTTTTTTTTTACCACTTTAGTAATTCATTTTAAACTCCTATAACATTAACGATGAACCATTTACCAAAATTTAATATGCCAAATAACCCAACACTTTCAAGTTATATCAAACAATTCACATGTGCATCTATCATAATTAAATCAAGGTTAATGACCATGAATCCTAAAAATAATTTTATCATTCATTTCATTATAATTATCATCTAACTACTTGTTTGATTGAAATAAAATGGGATATACGAAATGCGGTCTTACATTCATGGTAGCATAAGCAAGAATATTATCAAATAATCACACTATTTGTCATCCATAATACATCTTACCATCTATTTAGGATCACATAAAACATATTAGGGCTTTACTAATCACATGCAAGGTGGGGCGTTAAATGTTAGATTAGAATAATAGTAGACAAAGGAGAAAAGTCAACTACACATGGCGCTTGTTTGCCAAATTTTCACCATGGTACTTATCAAAAGCACCACCGAAGTGGTTTTCACTATTAGATGAATTAATTTTCTTTACTCTTTTATGGATTTTCTATTTTTTTTTATGTTACCAAGATGCTTGTTTTCCAAGTTTTCACCTTGGTAACGATTTTTTTTGATTTTTTGATTTTTTTTGTATTTTTTCCAATTAAGAGAAGGCCCTCAGAAGCTATGCATAGAACTTCTTTAGATGAAGACTATTGATTGGCAAGGAAAATGGTTCCCCTTTAGGAGTAGAGAGTTGATACACTCTGATCCAAAGGCTTGTAACAATATCACGGTCCTAACCGGTTAGGTTCAAATTTCTGGTTTCTCGTTCTACTTGATTCTTTGGGTTCTCCATTCGGGCCAGTCACCAATGTCAAAGTTTTTGTTCAAAACCTTCACATTATAAGCTATGACAAAAGGCAATTCCTAATATGGCGGAGATGGTCTAGTGCCTTACGTGTGGCTCATCTAGGAATTCCGGCTCATGGAGTCGATGCACCGATTACTCTTCATCATCAATGTGCCCTTTCAAGGATACCCTCAGGGAAGGAATCTCGACCTCAATAGGAAGAATGACTTCAGAACCAAATACTAGTGAATAGGGAGTGGCACCAATGGGAGTACAGATACTTGTGCGATAAGTGCATAAGGCAGGATTAAGCTATAAATTCCAATCACGACCAACATCATTGACAATCTTTTTGAGGATTCTAATGATAGTTTTGTTAGATGCCTCTGCTTGGCCATTACCTTGTGGGTAGTATGGAGTGGAAAAGTGATGTTGAATATGAAATTCATCACAAATATGGCAAACTTCTTGATTCTTAAATGGATGGCCATTATCCATGATTATGGACTGAGGGACACCATACTGATAAATGATATAGTTCATGATAAACTTAGAGATCTGTGTACCAGTAATGTATGTCATAGGAATAGCCTCAATCCACTTAGTAAAGTACTTTGTGGCAGTGATAATGAACTTGTGGCATTGGATGATGTGGGATGGATCTTACCTATCAGGTCGAGTCCCCATTGGGCAAAGGGCCATGGTGACATTATAGGACAGAGCTCGTGTGTTGGCGCATGTATCAAGTCTCCATGAACTTGGCATTGGCGGCATTTCGTGACAAAAACATATTAGTCTTTTTCCATAGTAGGTCAATAATAACCCAATATCATATATTTTTGGCTAAGGTAGGACCGCAGAATGGGAACCACATATACCCTCATGCACCCCACACAAGGTTGCTTGTGCTTCATCGAGAATCAAGACATCTGGTAGGGTATTATCTAAGGTGTCTATAGGGTGTCTCCGACGATGGTGTATTTGGCTGACTTGCGGAGGAATGTCCTACGTTGGTTATTGGATAGGCCAATGGGTATGACTTCGGCGTGAAGGTAATCATAGATTTCTTTGTACCATGGGGAATCGGGACCAACAATGTCACACACCATTTCAGAATCTAGGATATCATAGGCTAGGACCAAAAGTTGTTCTACCAAAAACTCAAACTTAGGCACGTTGTTAGGAATGTCTAGAAGTGATGCAATTGTAGCCATAGCATCTGCTGCCCTGTTTAAAACATGAGGTATCTGATGAAATTTGACCTTGTCAAAGTACTTTTTAAAGCTATCA
Source organism: Sequoia sempervirens (assembly GCA_007258455.2). Taxonomy (NCBI): domain Eukaryota; kingdom Viridiplantae; phylum Streptophyta; class Pinopsida; order Cupressales; family Cupressaceae; genus Sequoia; species Sequoia sempervirens. Next base: position 10,154 of record VDFB02240732.1, read on the forward strand.
ACCATGCGTTTGTATGGAGCAAGCTTCTCATCCTTAGTCTCATAATAATCATTTACTTGTCTGATTACTAGTTGAGAATCGCCATATACCTATAGGTTCTTAATTTTCCACTTGACTGCCATGCGTAACCCTATCACTAGAGCTTCATACTTTTCTATGTTGTTAGTACATGGGAATGCAATCTTGAATGACTTAGGGATGGAATCACCTGTGGTGTGATGGAAATAATATACCGATACAAGCCATGGTTTGTCTTCGAGCCATCAATGTACCATTTCCATGTTGTGTTTGTGTCAATTGTGAATATAAATTCATCAGGAAATTCTGTAACTAATGGGTGATTTGCTTGTATTGGTGTGTCGGCTAACTGATCAGCGATGACTTGTCCTTTAATAGCCTTTCTCTCTACATACTGGATATCATACTCACTAAGTATCATAAAAAATTTGGCCAGTCGCCCTGTTAATGTTGCCTTGCTGAGAAGATATTTCAGAGGATCTATTTTGGAAATCAACATTGTTTGATGGTTTAGCATATATTTCCTTAGTTTTTGAGTAGCAAATACTACCACCAGATAGGCACGTTCAATGGTACTATAGTTGAGCTCATAACCTACCAAAGTCTGACTAATATAGTATACTACCCTTTCATGACCTGCATCATCATTCTATGCAAGCAATGCTCCGAGTGAGGAATGGGTTGTTGTAATATAAAGAATCGATTGAAGTCCTCCCTCAATAGGTGGCATTAAAATTGAATTATTGGGTAGATATTATTTAATCGGGTTAGAAGCCTCTCACTATTGTCCATGCAAGGGTACCTTTCTTAAGTAAATGTTGAAAAGGATGGTAATGTATCAGCTAATTGCTATAAATCTTAGATGGATTGGAGTCTTCCTTGTAATGTCCTTAGCTGACTAAGATTAGTTGGTGGAGGCATGTCTATGATTGCTTTTGCCTTGGCCGGATCCACTTCAATGCCTCGTCTAGAAATGATATAGCCTAAAAGCTTTCCTGACTTTACTCCAAACACACATTTCTTGGGATTGAGTCTCACTTTATACTTCTCCAACCTTTGAAATATCTTGTCTAAAACCTATAAATGTTCTTCCCTTGTCTTGGATTTAACTATAAGGTCATCAACATAATCCTCCATAAGAGTGTCTACTAGATCATGAAAGATAGTGAAGATCATGCTTGCGTTGATAGAGTTGATCTAAGCGTTCTTGAGTCGAAGGGCATAACATTCCAACAATACGTTCCTGAGGACATGTGAAATTTGTTTTAGGTTGGTCTTAGGTTGCAATTACGATCTGATTATATCCTAGAAAATCCATCCATAAGGGACATCTCATACCACTAACATCATGTCTACTATCATGTCTATGTTGAAGCGAGGAATTCATCCTTAGGACAAGCCTTGTTGATATCTCTGTCAGTGCGGATCTGAATGCCCTGTTGGTTTAATTAGTGGTACAAGATTGGAAATCCAATCTGCATAGTCGATTGATCTAATGAAACCAACGTCTAACAACTTCTTGAGTTCTGCCTTGACTAGTAGAGCAATCTGTGGGTGCATTTTCCTCAATTTTTGTTTCACTGGTTTGACACCTGGTTGTCAGGGAAAGTGATGTAGAACAAGTTCAGGATCCAACCCAGGCATGTCTGCATATGACCAGGAAAAATTTATTTGTCTTTGTGTAAAGAAGTTGTGGAATTCTGGCTGCTCTTCTGTGGTTAATGACGCTACAAAATAAACTAGTTGAGCATTCTCTTATGTGCCTATGTTGACTTCTACTGATTCTTCAATGAGCATAGGTGAATTTTCCTATGCAACGGGGAGAATGTTCAAACCTCCATCCTTAGGTGCCTCAGAGAGGTTTTCGCCTTTGAATGCGTCCTTTATTTTTACTTTTTCATTGTCTAGAGGTGCCTTTCAGTTTTCACCTAGAGACTCATCCTTTTTATCTTGTTTATTGTTTTTCTTGTTTTTGCGATTGGAGGGTTGAATAGATTCCCCAAAATATGATTTTTTGTCCAAGTCAATGGTAAAACCAACCTTGTGATCACCACTAGGTATGCCTTCTCGTAATCCCAGGAACTCAACAATTGCTTCATCATTATCAAAAAGTCTAAGATGGGTGGGTCTTGTTGATCCCAATCAATAAGTTGAAGATAAACTAAGGGCATGTCATTGTCAGAGTTATCAAATTTTAATGGAGTCAAGGTAAGGACTAAGTTGTTCATATGGTCACAAAAGTCTTGTACTAAGTCCTTTTTGCTCTTTGGTTTAGATCTAGGTGGATTGGGAGGTGGGCCTAATGCCAAGGTTTGGTTATCTGAAACAGATGTATCTGGTTGCCAAGAGGTAGGATCAAGTGATTCCCAATAATAATGTTTAAACCATTCCTCTTTTGTCATATTCTTTGGTGGACAAGAATTCAGTGGATTGGGTGAGGATCTCAACATTAAGTCAAGTTCTCCAAATAGCTTGTCAAGGTCCATGGAAGAGGTAGAGGATGGGGAATCCCACTCATTCGTTTGAGTCAGGGGAGTCACAGTGGTGTTGGTCAGATGGTTCGTGAGATGTATCAATATCTTCTGAAGCACTTACTTCCTTGATTAAGGGTGATGTGGTACTAGGAACACCTATCTAAATCAGTTGAAACCCGAGCCCTAAGCCTTTTGGCCACTGAGAAACAAATATTGGTTCAATCCTCCCATCTTGATTTAAGCCTAAACCACTCTGTCCATTATATCCCTTGATCTGCATGATTGTGAAACCTTTGCCATATAGATCTGTAGGAATGTGAGCAAGTGAGAGAGGTTATTCATTATCTTCCCTATACAGCCAGGAGGTGACATCTTCTGTATTTATGACTTCTTTGCTTAATTCCCCCCATTTAGTGAAAGTTGTTGTGGGAGGAATGTGTATAGTGACCATAGATTGCCTCCTATCTAGTGTAGGTAAACCGTATGACTTAGGAGGAATCAAATGGCTAACACAATAAGATGTCTTCATGTAATATTCTCCACAACCCTAGGAGTGGTGGGAAATGAAGGTGAAATAGATGTTCACGTGAGTGTGGGTGGATTGACATAGTGAGATGAATTAGACGATGAAGCCTCTTGGTTTACTGGCACTTGGCGTTGGGGTATCTCTTTTAGATTGGTGCATTATTGGAATGGATCTGGGTCACTATCTATAGTTATTTCAGTGCCATTGTAAGGGAATTTGAGACATTGATGATACGTGGAAGGGACTGCCTTATGGCATGAATCCATGGTCTACCTAGCAGAAGGTTATATGGAAGGGTGAGATCCAAGACCTAGAATTTTGTCTCCATTATATACTATAGGACCAATTCTGATAGGAAGTGTGACCACCCCCTTTGATTTTCATTCCTCATCATCATAAGCTTTAATGACAATACTTTTGGTTGTGTCTACGCATGCTTATGAGAAACCTGATGCTTTAATCAATTTTAAAGTGCATAAATTTAAACCTGCTCCTTCGTCTACCAAAACTCGTCTAACTTTTGTGTCATCAACAAGGAATTCAAGATGCAAAGGATCGTTATGGTTTTTCTTTTCAGTTGCGTAGTCTTGTTCAGAAAACATGGCATGATGATTATTGGTCAAGTAGCCCACCATTTCCTGGAAACGATTGACATCGATATCATTTGGGATAGTGGTGTTTTGTAAAGCTTTATCTAAAATGGATCGATGCTCATGGGAGATACGCAATAGTTCCAAGATTGAGATTTGGGTTACGGGTCTTCCCCAACTAGTCAGTAAGGATTATATTGTGACTTGAAGGTATGGTGTTTGCCTATGATGGAGGACCGGATAGTGATCTTGAATGCGATGAGTGTTGACAACACTTGGGAGTTGTATTGATAGTAATGGTATTGATATTCTCATCGACAACATGAAGGCTGATTAATGGTTTTGCCACTATTATAATCATGCTTGATATGTTTTTCATAGTTAAGGTGACATATTGGTCTTATTACTCGGTAGGAAATTTCCTTTCCCATGAGTAGTGTAATTAATTCGAGAAAAGACTTGATGATCAATGTTTGATGAATTTTGTTTACGTCCACTAGCTTCAATAATTCTCTCTTTTCGACAAGATCTTGTATGATATTTTTTAGTTGGTGACAATTTTGTAGGTTATGTCCCTTAGTTCTATGATAATCACAAAGGTGTCATCCCACCAAATTAGTTTAAATTGTCTGGATCATTATTTTGTTATCTTGGTATAAGATTATGTTGTAGCGATTGTTAAATCTGAGACTCAATGGGTTCCCTAAGGGGAGTGGTCCACATTTTGAAACCTCCTTTATTTCCCGGACATTGAGTATTTTTGGACCCGTGTTGGAAGAGTTGATTAGAAAGCATTAAGTGTGATGGCCGAAGAGTTAGGTCCTTGTAATGTGATGATTGGTCCCGCTTTTACAGTTTTAGCATCAACTACCCCATCATTGGTGACATTTTTTTTTCGAGACCAAAATATGTTTCTGTCATTGGGGGCATTTTGCACTATCGGATTTCTATTGGATGTCGGTGTCTTAAGTTCTCCTTTTTCAATGAGATCCTTTTCTACTATAACCCATTTTTCCACTAGTTTTGAAAAGGATGTACAACAATGTACCCTTAAGTTACTCCTTAGTTTTGCATGAAGGTTTTCTTGGAACATAGTGACTTTTTGTTTTTTAGGTATCTCATCAGGACACTAGTTGGCTATAGTTCTCCATCTCTGGAAGAAAGCGATGAAAGTTTCACCTTCGTCTTGTGTTGTGTGATAGAAGGTTGCTATATTTATCTTGTGGTCTATGTTGAAGGAGAATTGCTCAACAAATTCCTCAGCCAGTTCACCCTAAGATTTGATGCCATAGTGCAATTCCTACAAGACTTATTGGAAATAGTCTCATAAGATATGTGGGGTCATAAGCGACATCTATTCACATGGTAGAAAATTCCCTTATATGTTCTATCAGATTTTTTTTGCCATTGTACTTAGGGAGATTCGGTATGACATACCCATGAGGGAAAGGTGTCATGTACAATGATCTATCAAAGGGAAATGAGAATATGTCCTTTGTTGAAAAGGATTTCTTAGTTGACACTGCCATGTTATCCATTTGTGTTTGTAGTGCATGCATTTTTGTTTGCAAGACATCAACCTGGGTTAATGATGTGTTGGGAAGATTATGCGGATCTATGTATGTATTCTGAAATCCAAGGTCTCGTGATGGGTTTCGATTGAATGTTGGTATTTGATGTGGATTTGGAGTCAAAATGTTGGTGAATGTGTTCTGGTTTGGAATCTGTGTGAATTGGTTTTGACTTGGAATCTATGTAAATGGATTCTAACTACCACTCTGGGAGAATGGATTCTGATTCGAAATATGTGTGAATTGGTTTTGACTTGAATTTTGTGTGAATGGATTCTGACTACCACTCTGGGAGAATGGATTATGATTCAGAATCTGTGTGAATTGGTTTTGACTTGGATTTTGTGTGAATGGACTTTGACTACCACTCTAGGAGAATGGATTATGATTGCCATATTGGAATGAGGAAATGCCTCTTGTTTGTGTAGTCCGTGGTATAGTACTAGCGACATGAACACTAGGTATGGCTATTGACTGTGGTATGGTACCAGTGGCATGAACACTAGGTATGGTTGTTGACTATGGTATGGTACCAGTGACATGAACACTAGGTATGGTTGTTGACTGTGGTATGGTATTGGTGACACTGACATTTGGTGTAGAAGTTGACATTTTAGATCTTTTATTCCCAAGAAGAGGACCGAGGGAGCGGGCGATGATGCCCCTACAGTGAAATTAAATCCTGATGTCATGCTAGATGTACCAAATGGAGACGTATGGACTGTCATACTCTATGTAGGTATGCCAGATGGTATGGTTGTATTTACCTGAGGTATAGTAGCACTAGCAGTCATTGTATTTGTCCCTTATGTAGGTTGATCTTGCAAGGTGCTAATATTGAATCTTGTAGGTAAGGTAGCACCTTCAGCTAGCAATTTGGCTAAGTATCATTGACGATCATTTGCTAGGTACTCATCTACAAAAGAGGAAAACTCAGGGTCCTGTGCAGTAGCCTCTATGTCTTCTGTTGTAATGTGTCATTGAGTGTTTCTAGTGGTGAATTTGTCTAATAAAGTCCTGTGAGGTATTGTGGAGAACGGATTGATGAATTCGTTTGGGTTCAACATCTTTTCTCTCTCTCTCTCTTCTCTTAGATCTAGTTTCAACTATGTAAGATAAGCTCAATATGCAAGGAATGCAAAACTACGTCTATGGACAATATGACTCTAGTCTATGTTTTTGGGATTTTCTGAATGCAAAATAAGGAATGTTCTAAGATGATGCTAGTCTAAAATGACAATATCTAAAGATGCAAAGTCTAAGAAAGCTTCTAAGGTAATCAATTTTGTAAACTTGAGACAGGGGTACCAACTACCTAAAGTCTAACCAAGGTGTCAATTTAGTTATGTCAAGGAACCAATGTAGGACTAGGATCAAAGATAAGTTGAGTCTCCTAATTGGATTGATGAGCTAGGAGGACTCTCTGTAGGAAAAATGATAT
>VDFB02240735.1:0-11554 GCA_007258455.2 Sequoia sempervirens
CATGGCGTCCCACTAGAGAAAATATATCCAACTTCCAATTTTGAACTCTCTTTGACTTTTAGTCACTCCAAGTGGTTGTCATAGTCCCATTTTAGCAACCCTCCATAATCCCGTTTTAGTCACTCTGAGTGGTTGTCATAGTCCCGTTTTAGCAACCCTCCAAAATCCCGCCAAATGATAACTGCAAAATTAATGACACATGTCACTTGGCGCACCTTTAAGAGGTTTTCAGAAACTCCTCTTCCCAATTGAGTGCCCAAGTGACAAGTGGCACAATTTCATGCTTCCTTCCACACAATCGGGTCCCACAAAGTGTTATTGCAACTTAGAAACATATCACTTAGGATTTAATTAATAAAATATGCAACAAAGGGACTAAAATAATTAATTAAAAATCTTGGGACTCTCTAGGGTTGAGACACCTTAATCCCAACATTTTCCCACTTGTTGAAGACCTTACAAAAATCACTATATCACTTCTTAGGCCACAATGCCCATACAACTGACACACCATCTGAACTTCTCTGTGCTCACTAACTTCGTCAATGCATTTGCAACATTCACCAAAGTATCAAACTTTTCCAACTTCACCTTTCCATCTTCCACCATGTTACGAACAAAATGAAACTACACATCAATGTGCTTTGTTCTAGCATGGAAAATAGGATTCTTTGCTAAACAAATAGCACTCTGACTGTCACAACAGATAATTTTTCCTGCATCAAAACCAATATCAGAACACAACCTCTTAAACTAAATGGCTTCTTTGCAAGCATGAGTAGCTGCCATGTACTCTGCTTTTGTAGTGGACAAAGCGACTACAACTTACCCCTTACTCATCCAACTTATAGCACCACCAAACATCGTGAAAACATATCCACTAGATCTTTTGTTGTCAATGTCAACTACCTAATCAGATTCCACATATCCACGAATGCTCACTAAGTGCCGAGATACAGTAAGATAACCATGAAAACACAGGGCATACTCGGAAGTACCCTGCAAATATCTAAACACTCTCTTCACTGCACCCTAGTGCACCTGTCTAAGATTAGTCATAAACCAGCTAAGGACTCTCACTGCTTGGGCAATGTCTGGCCTCGTACAGACCATAGCATACATCAAGCTGCCAACAACACTCGCATATGGTACTTTGGTCATGTCCTCCATCTCAGTAGGAGATTTTGGACAATCCTCCACAGAAAGCTTCATCCCCTACATTACAGGAACAACTAACTCTCTACAAATTGTCATGCTGAGTCTCTCCAACACTAAATTCACATACTTGCTTTGGCTTAACCAAAACTTTTTGTTAGCTCTATCTCTTCTAATTTCTATACCCAGAATATACCTCACTATGCCTAGATCCTTCATCTCAAACTATGTTGACAACTAAGACTTCAAATCTGAAATCATACTCTTACCATTCCCAATGAACAACATATCATCCACATACAAAACTGTAGTGTAGGAAATTGTATACCTTTACAATTTCACACTATGTTTGGGTCCCTTAATTTATTGAACTTAATTAAGCTTCTAATTTTTCAAATTATGCATTCCAAAGTCTTATTTTTATTGTTTTCCAAAAGGAGAACCAACGTTAAATAAATGCATTTAATTTTTAAATTGACAAGGATTATGTGTGTCCTGGAAATACAGGCCAGGACCCATTTGCCCATGGGTGAATGGGTCCCCTTTTTGTGCTAAGACCCAATTTAAAATATGTTTTTGGTGGCCTTTTAATGATCCAAATTCAAATTGTAAGTGTCGGCTTTTGGAATCTAATTTTCAGGAAATTAGATTAACACCTATAAATACAGTCATTTTATCATTTGAAAAGGGAACACACTTTATGAGAGCAATTCAAGAGCAAATATTATTGTCAAGAGCATTCAAAGGCAGCATTATCAGTCATTTATAGCAACAATCAAGATCCTAACATCATGTCGAAGTTTGTGTGTTTATGTTGTCTTGTGAAGGCTAACAAGTGTGTAGGTCTTCATACATTCAAGCATTCAAGAAAATCAAGCAAAGCAAGATCCAATTCCTTTGAAGAGATGTGTATGACTTCAATCCTTCAAGGAAGCCATTGAAGGGTGGTGAGTTGCAGCAAGTGTTCATTCATCATTTCCTTCCTTTCCATTCAAGGTTTTATCATTGGCATTGCCATTGTCAAAGTGGAAACACTAATCATGGGGTTTGACTGAGGCAAACACCTATATGGCACAAAACAAACATTTTTCCCTCTTTGTGTATATGCAGGTTATAGGTTGAAGAAGGATTAAAAAGATCTTAAAGTACAATTTGGCATTGTTGCATTTATTGTCATCATTCTTGTCAAGACACAGAAACTAAGTTGCAGAATTCATTTCTGACATTCCGACAAATTTGCAGGTGGCAAACATCTCAGATCCGGCACCAAAGGACCTAGAAAGTTGAGCAGAACCCCTGTACAAAGACCCATTTGCCCAGGGCAAATGAGTCCTTGTAAGCACCTCAAAACCAACTTTTTTGAGCAGGTTTGTTGTCCTCTACACTTCCCATATCCACTTGCAAACTGTTGTTTTTGTTTGTCAGTTGTCGGGATCTTGCATTTTTAATATTAGGGCATATAGGATCATTAAATTAATCACTTCAAAGTATTTCCAATCCATTCTAATCCCCCATTAGATGTAGATTCAGATCTGATTGGCTCACCATTAGGGCTGAAAGTCAATCTTTTCACCTTGTAATCTACATCTCAATTCGATTTAGAAAAAGGGCAACCCCTACAATCCTAGGTTCTTTGCATTTAGGACCTTAGATCCCTTTTTCTATATTTCATTTTGGTGAACCCAACATGTTAACACTATAAACTTTTTGAAAGTGGGAGTTCTTCAAACCCTAGATTTAGGTTTTGCATAATTTTGTTTTGCATCTTTGCATTATAAAAAGTCATAAAAAATTAAAAAAAATTGCATCATAGGTTGCATTAGGGTTTGTTTCAGTCATATTTAGATCAAATTTATATTCATATTGCATTCATTAAGTGGTCAAAAATCAGAAATTGTTCATTGCATATAAATTGTATCTTTCATTTTAGCTCAAAAACAAGTAAAAAAATTGCATAGTAAATGGACATCAAATCATCATTTTCAGAATTTTGCATCTTCAAATTAGTCAAGTATTGCATAATCTGGAAATTGCATTCCATATTGTCCTTTATTGTTGCATATTTGCATTTAGATCGCATTGTCTTAAATTGGAAAACACTGCATTGTTTGATTCCCAAATTGCATCGAAATCATAATTTTCAAGTTGTGGCATCTTACAATCAGTCAATTATTGCATTTTAAATCTAAAATTTGCATAAAAAATTTGTCAAAACATTTTCATCTTTGTTTCACACTTGCATTTTGAATTACCTAGTCTTAAATTGAGCAAAATCTGGGAAAACAGTCACTGATTAACCTATTTGCAACTAGGGAAAGAAACATCAAACAGCAACATAAAAATTCAAATTTTCAATTTTCAGAATCCTGTACAAGGACCCATTCGCCCTTGGGCGACCTTGTCCTTGTACAGGTGTCTTAGACAGCTTTTGCGCAGCCTTTTGTCTCTATATTATCAGTCCATTTTTGCCTACAATTGTCTGATTTGAAAATCTAGAAAAAAGTTATTGCATATGCAAGAAAGATCTCATTTTGCTTGATTTGTTGCAAATTTGGAAACAATTGTTACATTTTAGTATTGAAAATTGTTATACCCCAAAATTAAAATTTTTGTTACACTTAGACATTTTGAAGAAATGAGTAAAGGTCTTGTTAAAATTGTCAAACAAGGTCAAAATTTGGGTGTCTGTGTCTTGCATGAGGGATTAAACAGCAAAATTCCAAAATCTATGATGCAGGTGCCAGTGACCCAATCACAAACAAATCTCAGTTTTCATCCCTACTTTTTAGGAAAAGCACTATTTTAGAAATTTCTAAAATAGTAACTTTCTGGGTTTTTCTAGGTTTCTTTTGAAACAGATACTGGCAAAACTTTCTAAAAATAGAAAGTTGGTCCGATAGGGTCCAGACTAATTTTGATTGGCTCAAAATACTTCCATATCAGGTTGGTGCACTCAGATTATCAAAAAGATCAGTTTTGCCCTAGTGGGTCTGTTTTGCTTTTTCATAAGCATATCGGGAGCTCCGAGGTCATCAATGGAGATCAATCAGCTGCCAAGCGTCAGATTCAACACTCAAGCATTGAACAAAAGGTGAGTTGGTAAGAAAGCACGAAGAACGGAGAAGAAGGTGAAAACTGTGAAAATTTTCTAACACTGCTTGTCATGGGCGCCCCAGGAGAGAATAGGCGCCCATCTTTTTAGGGCATTAAATGTTGAAATTAGGGTTTGGGACTCCCGGCAAAGTTACTCAGTCTTCTTCCAGCTTCGCAACGAATCCAATGGTGCAGTCATCAGATCATCCAATCGTTCGGGATTCGAGATCAAACAGGGAAGATCCAAATGAAAGTCAAAATGAAAAAGAATGAAAATCACCAAAATTTGACTAAGTCTGGGAACTTTGGGCGCCCCTGGTGAAGAAGGGTGCCCAGCTTTTTGAAGGGGAAAATCCAACAGTTAGGGTTTGCTAAAATACTCAATCTCTCTGGAATTCAGTCTGCTTCACAATGAATATCTTTGTCAGGGCATCCGACTGGCCAATCTCCGGCAAATCCAGGTCAAAGTGGAAGGTACAGAATGAAGGTTTCAAACTTTGAAAGATGGAAATCAAAAAATGGCCAAGTCTGGTGAGTTTGGGCGCCCTTGGAGAGAAAGGGCGCCCAAGGTTTTGTGCTCTAAAATGATGGAATTCACCTATACAACCTCCAAGATCACTTCGTTAGATTCAGCCAAGTTATCTAGTGAGCCTATTAACCAGTCAATCGGATCAGCGTGGTTCCCGGAACAGAGATTTCATCAGAAGATCAAAGGGAAAAGGAAGAACTTGAAAATCAGGAAAAATGGCCAACTCTAGACAAAATGGGCACCCCTGGAGAGGATAGGCTCCCATGAATTTTAAGGTCAAAACGAAGTTTTCCGTCAAAGGCGCCTCTAGAACAATCTTCTCAGAATTAGTCAGGCTACGCAATGAATCATCCACCTCGTTCATCGGATCAACTGAGCCTCAAAAAATCGAGGTCAAACCAAGGGTCAAAATTGGGAAAAGTTGAAAATTCCTCAAAAAATGGCTAACTCTGAAGAAAATGGGCTCCCCTAGCCAAGAAGGGCGCCCAACTTCCCATGCCTTGGTGAAATTTGCAAGATTTTCAAGAAATTTCAAAATTGCAAGAGGATGAGGATGTCCAAGTTCATTGAACAGGTCAATTTTAGGGTTTTGAAGATAAAAACAAAAGAAAGCAAACCTATTTCAAACCCTAAGTCTATTTAACACCTCTCTTCATTGTAATTTCATTATTTTTGCGGTAGCATTCCAAGGAGAAGTTGGGCGACAAGTTTGAAGTGATATTACATGATTCCAGAAATCAAATTTCTTTGATTCTTCATCAAATTTTTAGATTCCAGCGACATAAGGCCTTGCTTTTCAAACTTTTTCCTCACAAAGATCAAATTTTTCAAGGTGGCCAAATTTCAAATTTTTCAGCCATCACGGGTCTTATCTTCTCAAAGAAATTTTCAAAGAAATTCATCAAGAAGTTGCAGCGATTTATACTTTTATTTACGTAATGGAGTGTGATACTCGATTACGTTAATTTTTTGATCATCTGGGTCCTCTCAAAATAGTCTTCAGAAGAAAACCCATATCACAACTTTTTTCAAGCAAATTTCAAGTTTTAGGGTTGGCTGCTTTTTCGATCAACCCTCAGTGTTTTTCAAATCTGATCAACTAGGTCCATTTCTAATTGCATTTTGAACAAAACCAAGTCTGAGCTTTTTGGTGAAAATTGAAGAAATTAGGGTTCTTTGCTTTTCAATCTAAATTCAAAATTTTCAAAAACGGACGATCTGGGTTGTCTTGCAACGAAATTTTGAGCAAAACCCATATCTCAGAAAAAATTTCGAAAATTTGTCCATTGGAGGAAGAAAAATTAGTATTCTAAAAATAGTAAGTTGCTCAAAATTTGTCTGAACCTAGGCAAGTTTACAGTCATTCTTCAAAGTTTTTGAAATGGAGTACACCCCCAATGATTTCAAGACCAGATCAGCGCTCTACCATGATTTCATCAAAACAGCTGAAACAAACTTGCATCACATCAAGCCGGTGTTTGATCTACATGCTTTGGAGAGCGCAGGCAACACTTCAATTAGAAACTTGGGACACTCTGGACTCCTCGCAGCAGCGTCTATTCCTATATCAGTTCAAAGCCTCGAGTTCGTAATCGCTTGCATCAAGCATTACAATCCGGCTACAAGGGAGATTCAATTAGTTGATGGCAAATTGATCTGCAGTTTGAAACCTGACGTGATCGGGAAATGTTTCTCCATTCCTCCTTGGCCTGAAAGTGTCACTATCTCAAAGGGCGAATGCGAGAGGATGTGGGAAATGCACAAGGACAAATATAGCAAGAAGATTGCTCAAAGGTGGATGAAGGAGAAGCATAAGACTCTACCAAGTCACACTTCCATGATGTCAACAAAGTTCAAGAAAGCGGCCAATAAGGTGGAAGATTTCCTGGGATCAATTGCAAATGGAGAAGATATCTTGGAAAAACGCAACTTTGTTATTGATGGGATAGGTGCACCGAACTGGGACACAGTTTCCTTTTTTTAGCGGATGTGATTGAGATTTGAAATGGCTTTCATCTAGAAGCTTTCTTTCCACTTTCTTTCTATTCTTGGAGCAATTCTTATCCATTCTTTGAAGAAGAGAAAGAAGATAAATGTAATAGTTGGAAGTCTGTATTTTTACGCTTTCTTAGGTGTTAGATGTTATCTTCTTTCTAGATTTGAAATAAAAGCTTGCATGTAAACAAAGCCTAGTGCAACAGGAGATTTTAGGGTTCCCTACTCCTCTGCTTGCCTATAAATAAGAGCCTTTGCTCATTAGTTTTCTTTAACCATGCTAGTGATAACAAAACACTAAGCCTATTGTGCCTTCTATTTGTTATTCAAGTGTTGTTCATTTGTTTTATGATAGCGAATTGTTGAGTCTCCTTTAGCCAACAAGGAGTTATTGTAATTGTTGTTCCTATTGTATTATAACAAATTTTGCAAGCCTCTTTAGCTGCAAGCTCTTGTTCCAAGCATGTGTTTAGTTACTTTTGTTCCAGAAGTTTGAGAAATAAAATCATAAGCCTCCTTTGCCTTGGTATAACATCTCAGATTTCCGTTATTTGTGTTATCCTTTTGTGATCTTAATTTCAACTTACATTGAAGTGTGTAGATGTATGCTGAGAAAGAGTTTATTGAAGCACTTTGTTAGAGAATCAACCTTGTTCATTTCTAGTTTCTCTTGCTCTGCATATTACTTGAGAAGTTAGAAACGTCTTTAGCTTAAGTTAGTCGTGAAGTTCTTAAATCAGATAATCTCAGCTGCGGTGTTTGTGTTTAATAAACCTTGTGCTCTAGCTGATCAAAAAGATAGGCAAGTTAGTTTTTAGTTTACTTTCTTTCAACACCATCAGCAAGAGGGAGCTTCCCCTCCTAATTTGAAGAGCAGTTTTACTGTGCATAGCTGTCCGTTTCAAATACGCATTCCAGAGGTGTGAATTTAAACACCAACAAAAATCATCATATCTGTAGAACAATTATTTACATTTCTGAAGCATTGCATAATTGGGATAGATTAGTTTTCATTTTTGCACAAATTCATAACTCTAGGTTGTTACAATTCATTGCAAATAGAGTAGCAGCATGTTTTATTTTCAAAGTTGTGGTTTTGATATGGTTAAGAATGGCTTGCATAAGTACAATCTCCCTGCTTATGAGTACAATTTAGGGAAAAGAAATGAGGTCATTACCAAACATGTTAGCCATCCTCCCAATATCTTTCCTAATTATGAGAGTACTTTGACACAAGAGAATGAAATCATTGATACATTTCTTAATATCACCTTGCATATCCTTCACTTATCCCCTAAAATCTCTCCTACTTGTGAGAATGTTTTGGTGCAAGAGGATGCAATCATTGACAATCATAATTGTTCTTCTCCCAATACCTCTCCTATTTGTGATGAAGGTATCTTGGTGTTAGACGATCCAATCACTGAGCGTCATGACAATCTTGTTTGTCCCTCTTCCTCTACTTCTCCTACTTGGGAAGATAGTGTGCAACAAGAAGATGATCTCATGGAGATATTTCTTTCAAAAGATAGTAGGATGGGTTGCATAGATGAAGAGGCTAAGGTTAGAAGATCATCAACAAGAAGTTAAATCCATTGAGGTTATGAACACACAATTGACCATTAGATCTCCCTTGATTATAGGACCTCCAAAAACTTCTTTTGGACCTCCACGATGATGTGTTTTTAAAGTGACCACGCTGCTTGCCAGATAAAGTATAGCGAAACTCCCTATCCTCTCTTGATCAAAGTATTCCGCATGCTAAGATTGCAAAGAAAGTTCATGCGTTCAACTCCAAGGTTCTTTTAGTGCGAATAGGCTCAGTTTGGCTCGATGTGATTTGCTGGTATTTCAAGGGGACTTACGGAATTGTTCAGCAGCGGAGAAAGGAATTCAAATGCTCGAAGGATTTGTCTATGAAGCGCGGGTTTCCTATTCTAACCGGAAAGTACTGAATTGAAATGGGGTAGGGTTTAGAGAGTCTAAATCTATTCTAAGGCGTGGGATATGGAGCTCAACTTCAGCAAACTTCAACCGGACTTCGCTTTGCCTCGCATCGGACAGCTTCCACGGAGTCGGTGCAATCTTCAAGGGAGATGACTAAAGATGTTCAAACCACCACTTGACATGAAGATACCATCACAACGACGCATACCATCATTCAAGCTGTGATTGAAGTTAAGTGCATGATATTCCAGTTGACCACACAAGGCGCATTCACCATCAGCAAATACACTAGTGGTATGGATAGACGAAGTTGCTTAGATCAAACACCACATTCCAGTTTAACATCTACTTGCATGGAATAAAATTATGCTACTTGCAGGCTACCATTTGAATCGGAAGGACGAAGAAACCTTGCTAGCTTCTCACAACAAAGACGAAATTCACCATCAATGAAAAACTCTTTTATTGAGAGAGTGTTCACAACAATTTCTTACAAAGTTTTCAAAGGGAAAACTTTCCCTCTTCTTCAAACTACACTATCAATCTATACTAAGCTACTTCTAAGTTGTCCCTCTACTCTATGTCTATTCTAATCTTCTCTACTGTCTACTGAGTTACAAATGAGGGGGACTCCCCCTTTATATAGCTAGCCAAGTCCCAAAAGACGGCTAGGGTTACAATCAATAGAGTGGCCAGAATCGTGCCACCTCAGCCCTAAACAAGATTTGCCCTAAAAACCGCCACAAAGGAGAGGGGTAATAAATGCGCCATAATGTCCACCATTATCCTTCTAGAAGATTCCGTTTGTAGACGCGTTCACACTGTTCTTGACCTTCTTCTCGACTTTTGTTCTTTAACTTCTTTGTCACTTGAGCTAACACTTAGCCATTTCAGCACAACTTTTTTCTTCCTTGAAGTTGAAATATCATCTTGGATTAGCAAAATTAGCCACGGCTTTGTCTCCCGGCTCCTCCTGCAAAACAGGCGAGGAGAAAAGCATTAGAACACTTCATAATGTAAACTTAACTCACTTACCAGGATTTTCATGCTTTGATCTTCAAGGGCTCATCGTTCTTCCTTAGCCAATTTCGCGTTCAAATTCTTCATGCCTTAGACAAACTTCATCCATCTTCCTCAAGGGCGTGTCATCTTTGAGAAATTCATTTCACTAACTGGAGCTCTGATACTCAATTTCGTTCATCTCTGACTCTGGAAGATTAGTCCCACGAAGAACTTGAGCAAATTCACCTAGGCAGTTTCTTTCAAATTCATCGTCTGGAGGATTTCACCTTGAAAACACGTTTTCTTCACATTTGCCTTAGAAAATTTTAAAATTTCCCTTAGGAAATTCATCAACCTGGTGCCCATTTAAAATCTTTACCTCGGGATCATCGGCAAGCTGTGGAAGATCTTAAAATCCATTCCTCATTGATAATCTTCAATACCCAGAAGAGAATTTTCTCCAGAACGCTTCGAATCCATGGGTCCCCAACGAACGGGTTCATTTAATTTTCTTGAATTTTGGAACCTTAGAAAATATTCTTTCATCAAATTTATTTCATTTCTTCACCCTGGAGCGTATTTCTTTACTCTGACTTGAAAACTTTTATCAACCCCGTGAAGTTGGCAGTCACTGACTTCACCTGTGGCAACTCTGCTCATGTTTCAGGAAAATTCCATCACCTCTCCAGACTTAGGCATTTTTCTAAGGGAGAAAATATTTGTGCCTTAGAAATTTTTTGAATCACTTCGAAAATTTGGCCTTAGAAAATTTTATATCCAACTCGATCAACTTTGCTTGAGGAAAATCACGCCTTAGCACTTCATTTCCACCATCTCACAAGCCTGGCATCACACTTCATGGAGGATATATTAAATTTCAACGCCTAGCAATTTTTATTTCACCACCACACGCCTTAGAACTTTTTCCAACACCTACCACCCTAGGCGCACATAGCACTTCAAGAGGGATATTGCCACGCCTAAGGAAATATTTTCAACATTCTTTAGCATTCACCACCCTTGGCGCATTTCACACCTTAAGAGGAAATTCAAAAATTACGCCTAGCATTCATCCTTCCTTTACCACGCCTTGAAACATTCACTTATCTTTCACCTTATTTACCACCTTGTCTTCACCTTTTACACTTTCAACTTGGCACATTTTGACATGCAAGAAGGATGACCCTTCAACTTCTCTGTTTTGTCTTCACTTGACTCCATTTGGGCGCATTTCAGCCTAGCTGGATAAAACTTATAACGACGCCTTTGAGTGACTCTTCACCTTCCTCGCTTTCGTCTTGACATGCATGCTTTTGGGCGCATTTTGCCCATGGAGGAGGATGAGATATGTTTGACTTCCTTTTGACCCATTTGCTTTGGGGCGCATTTCACCATAGGAGGAGGACGAGGTTGCCTTAGAATTTTTTAATGCTTCTTGCTAGCATGTGGGCGCATTTAGCCTATGCTGAAGGATGAGACACTTTGACTTTCCCTTGACTTTCTTGTGAGTGGGCACATTTTACTAGTGGAGGAGGATAAAGTTTATACTTAGAACTTTTTTTCATGCTATCAACCTCCCTTGGGCGCATTTTGAGGTGGCAAGAGGATGAGACTTAGAAATTTTTTAAATTTTCTCCTTGAGGGTGGGCGCATTTCTCCATGTCTACAGGATAAAATTCTTTGACTTTTCTTTGACTAGTTGTGCTTTGGGCGCATTTTGGCTTGTGTACTGGACGAGCTCATCACTCTTAGAAACTTTCATGCCTTCTCATCAACTGGGCGCATTTTGCCATGGCTGCAGGACAAGCTTCAGACTTAGAATTTTTTTTTCTT
>VDFB02240736.1:0-29052 GCA_007258455.2 Sequoia sempervirens
TAAAAGGTATTCTATTGTGAAAATAAAACCTCTTAATTTAAATTGGACAAGTCATGTTTCAAATATCTTAAATACATCTATCTTCAATATCTTAATTTAAATTTTATAAAGATGTCAAAATAATTTTAACAATCCAAAACTATATATGTAATAGCTTCAAATTGAAGTTTTTGATAAGTTGGGTTGCAAAATATAAAAAATTAGTAATTTTGAAAAGTGTTCAGTGACAGATGTTTGACATACAATAAGTATTACACACAAATAATTTTTTTTTGAACTTTTGATTTGGGCTAGTGACTATTTGTGACTAGAACTTAGAAAGAATCACCTACACAAAATGTGAAACATTTTTGTCAAAATAATCTATTTTATTTTTAATATTTTTGTCTTTAATTAAATCACCATACTAATGATATATACGAATTTCTTAAAACAATAAATCTTTTATAAAGCAATAAAATATACTAAATATAATCAGAACACTAATTATAATACCTTGGTATGCAGTCCCCTTGTGGGGTGATAAAGAAGACACCAGCTCCTGATCCATGTTGCGTGTATGAGCCATCAAAGTAAAGTTTCCAGTGGTCAGTTATGTTGACATTGAAGATGGATTCATCTGGAAAATCTAAGATAAGAAGGATTCTGCGAATGGGTGGTGCTTTGCAAGGCGTCTGCTGACTTGGCCTTTAATTGCTTTCTTCTCCACATAGTCAATGTCATACTTTGATAGTATCGTGACCCATTTGGCCATTCTTCTAGTGAGCATTGCTTTTGACAGTAAGTACTTGAGAGGGTCAATTTTGGTGATGAGTTTTATGTTGTGTGCCAACAATAAATTGCATGCATTCTAAACTCTCCATGACAAAGGTTAGTTCATGAAAATTTAATAAATGCTCCTATGAGATAATGCACCATACTTCACAAACAAAATGACCAAATAAAATAATTGAAAGTATCAAAGAAGGACAAATGTATACCTATCCCACAGTGGATTGGTGTCACTTTGTTGAGAAAAGTGACCCTTTCCCAACCCTTGAAAAATCAATGATGCAAATGATAATGGAAAAAATTAGCTCTCAATATGGAGAGAGTAACTTTGCATGAAGATTGTGGATACTAAAATGAGGAATGAGACTTCCAATTTATAGAATGATAGGATGGAGAAATATGCAAAATGGGTGAATGTGGGACAAAGATTCAACCAATAGGAAGGAGCCACTTGTCCAAATGTGAATGGATGGAGGATGTGCAAGTTTTGGCCAATGTTCCAATAAATGACATTAGTTGGCCTTTTCAAATTTCAAATTTGGCTTGTTGGAGGGAGAAAAAAGGGCTTAAATGCTAAGTGGGGGACATGTAAGAGGAGAATTAATGCCATGTTGGAAGGGACAATTCAACTTGATTTGAATTCAAACTTGAGGGAATATTCTCCAAAGATGCCTTGTTGAGGGAAAATGGGGATTTAATAAATTAATTAAAATCCTTTATTTGTGCAAGTGGGAAAATCCAGAGAATGCTACATGCATTAGATTAAATTTAATCCTGATTTAGTTAATTTAAAAGAGGATTAAGTGATTTGACTCATTTGTGGAATTGAGATTAAACTAAATCAAAAGGAGATGAAAGATGATTTTGGAATTTTATTAAATAAAGATTTGATTTATTTAATCAAAAGTGATGTTAGGATCAAATTAAATAAAGTTGATTTATTTAATTTAAATGGATAAACTTAGGGTGAATTTAATAGACGATTTATTTGATGAATGGATGAATATGAATTTAATTAAATGCATGATGTTGATTTTGCATGTCTACAATTTTAATCACAGAATGGTCTTTTGAAAAATAAATAATAGAAATTAACATATCTTCAGACTTGTTTGTTCTCACAAAATAAACAAAATAAAAATAAAAAATTGAAGTATCACACCAGTAAAACTCTTGAAAACTAGTAAAATCATTTAAATGTACTATCAAATAACTAGAGGCATTAATATTTGCATCCCTATTACCCAAAATATTATGTAAAATGAGTCTAAAAATATAAATGTACAAATCTTGATGAATAAGATCATCAATATTTTTCTAATAACTATTTGATAAAAACTTTTAATTTTCTTTACTAATTTATAAATATATAAATATGGTGAAAATAATTACATATTATATTTCACTTTTAATAGAAAATAAAAAAAGAAATACACTTCTTAAAAATTAATGATTCTTTTACATTAAAAAATAAATACTTAAAATCATTTAAATCAAATTTAACAACTATTTATTTATCAAATCAATAACTAATTTATATATAAAATGTTTAAATATATTATATATTTTTTAAATCAATAATTATCATAAAATATAATAAAACATATATAATTTAAATATAATATTTATAAACTAATTATGTATAATAATATATTTTATTAATATCTCAAAATTTATAGGAATTTGTGCAAAGAATATCATTTGAAGAAAAATTTTGTTCAGTAACTAATGTATTTTTTCTTTTTTTAGCTTTTCTTTCTGTTTTTGTTTAGTACAAGATTGATTGAGTCAAAGGAAGTTCCTAAATTTAACTTTTCATTTTTTTTGTAGCTTTGCCAGTTGTTTAACTTTCCAGAGGACGAGGTTGTGGAGAAATTGCTAAATCCCTGTTCATACGAACATCTAGTAAGCCCTCGAGCATATGAATCCGGCAAGGGCATGGCTTCTGCGTCTGTGGATATCAAACAAACACCAAAAGACTATGTTTTTATCACCAATGTTTCGCGGCTCACTAAGTCTGACATTCAGTTTAATAGATTTTCCCTCATCTTGGGTTAGGGTTTCTACGCTTTTGTTAACTTGAAGTTGTGTTTTGTTCTATTAATTGACAAGATGTTTTGCAGGTTCAAGTGGAGAACGAAAAACTGTGGAAAGGAAGGTGAATCACAGGTTTACCGAGAAATTTAGATTACGTGGCAATGCTAAAGCCGACGAGATTTTTTTTGTTACTGTGCCTAGGATTTTTCCTAAGAAACCCAAGTCGATTGAGATTTCCATTGGGTTTCTGTCAATAACAGTCATTGTTTTCTCTCTAATTGTAAAGAAAAGTGCAGGGAGAGACAAATTCACTGTTTTTTGAAGATGAATTTAAGCTTTTCATATGTTTTTGTAGGCGATACCAAAAAAGTTTGCAGCAAGGGTAAAAGTTTGAGTTTATTGAAGTCAGATGATGTTCAGAGGAAAGCCTTTTGTGTATTCATGGAGAGTACATACTTATAAGCCAACAATATTTTTTTGTATTTTTCTAATTAACAAAAGATATTAAATGGTAGCTGGAGCATGTTTTGTATGTCTTGTACTTTTTGTACTACACTATACTTTTTTCTTCTTATCCAACACTATGCTCTTCTTTTTCTTTGTTATTGAACAAAGAAGCTATGCTTTACAATTTATTGAGCTCCATCATTTTAGTGATATTATTTTACTTACTTTTTTATTAGGACGAATATAATTGCACACTTTCTAATAACTAGCTTATCTACTTATTACATAATCTATATAGGAAATGTCGAGGTATATCAATTTGAAGGAACCTTTTTGCATGTTATTGTTGTGTGTTTGTAACAATATATTCTTTTTTGCATTATAATATAATATCATCAAATTATATTAAAAATTACAATTTATCAAAAATAAATTGATTAAATTTAAATTCATTAGTTTATTTATTTTTATTTAATTAATAAGTTAAACAATATATAATAGTTTGCTGTATTAATATAATTAATGTTATTCTTAATAATATATACTCTAATATTATAGTATACTTATACAAATCCTAATTCAACCTTATTTTAATTGTAATTGAATACTAATTAAATTATACCTTAATAAATCCCTCGAAAAATCATAACCATAACCCAAATTGAATTCTACCCTTACCCTAATTGAACCCTATTTGAACCATAATCATAACAGTAATTGAATCACTCCCTAATTCTAATTGAACACTAATTGAACCTTAACTATTCTTGAACCATGATCATATCTGAACCCTAATTGAATACTAATTAAACCATAACTATCATTTGAGCCTTAATTAAACCTCAATTAAACACTAATTGAACTTTAATTGAACTATAATTGAACTATAATTAAACTATATTTGAATCGTAACCCTACTAATGATAACTATTTTATACTAATAATATATTATATTGATATCTCAAAAGTTAAAAGAAGAGGCTCTGTTTGAACCTTCACTCCTCAGTAACTTTCACTATAAAACATCTCTCAATATAATTAACTAAATTAAACATGCATTGTCATTAATATTGAAACTTGTCTAACTTTTGAAATTTAAAATCACAGATGGCTGCCTTGAATACCGTAAAATATATTTTGATGTGGAGACGTGCAATTAATGTATATGAATGCAGAAACAACAAAACAGATGTCTGAGTGTTGATGAGCCTTCGAATTTAAACAGAATTAGGACTCTCATAGGATAGGCGGATTTGATGTCGGGTCTTGGCTTCCTCGCTTCCACCGTAACACGCGGAGATCTTTTTCCGTATAAATTATAATAAACCCATCCTTGACTACCGAATGTATCCATCTGTCTGATAGTGGGGAATTTCAAGTAAATTTAAAGTTGGTGGTGAATTTTCTATGAGATGAATTTGTCATTGGAATTATTGGAGGTGAATTTGTTGGTTTTGAATTATTGGCAGTAAATTTTTCTACAGTCATAATTGTTATGTGGAGAGCTATTTGATAATAGTAATAATTTGTAAATAATTTGAAAGGCAAGTAAAAAAGTTTTTAAATAAATAAAATCTAATATTTTTTGGTAAATCATAATATATAATATATTAATGATATTGATATTTTAATAAGTGTGTTTAACATATTTATGTTAATTTAAATCATTTGAAAGAACTAAGATAAGATTAGTTATGGTACAATAACAAATTAATGAGAAACAACAAGAAGCTCAAATCGAGTGTCAATTCTACAAGAATAGCTAAACATTCTTAGGAGTGTGAAATCAAATAGAAATTGAATGAGTTGAAGTGCAGAGTATATCAAATGAAAAGAAATCAAGAAGTCCTAATGATTCTTTGATGCAAGTAATCTGATCCAGTAAGATTAGTAAAAAAAAATCTATTCTAGAATAATAGATTTAAAATGAAAAAGACTATTAGTGAAATAAGAACTAAGAAAAAAACTTAAAATACAAAATAAAAAAAATGTAAATTTTCTTAATCACAATTTTTTGTTTTTTCCAATTTTTAAAATTTTATTAAATAGAAAAATAATATTAAAAGGCTGCTTAAAACAAGTTCAATAAAGGGGTGAAAAACCGCGAAAGATTGCACAGATTTTCACACGGAAGGAGCGCATTCCATAGAGTTGAGTGTATGTATATTGTTCTGTACAATGCCATTTGCCCAGCTTTAGGTGATTTTGATTCTTACGGTTCCTTACATCATAATAATTGAATGCTGACCTACAATTGCCATAAGATACACGGCTTCTATTCTGATCTTTTACATCATAATAATTGATTGTGAAAAACGATCCAAAATCGTGGAAAAAATATTTACAGAGGAGCTTTCAAACTAGATTTTTAAAGAAGTTTGAATGCTCACAGGCGGCTGTCGTAAGATACACGGCTTGTGGAGCCGGGTCCATGCTTCCTGCGTGAGTGGCGGAGAGATCTCTATATAAATGATAAATCCCTCCTCAAATACCCAAGACATCTATTTTCATTCAATCGAGAAGGTATAATGGCTACAGTATCAGATCTTGCGCTTGTTCTCGTGGCTGGACTCGTCATATCTCTATATATGCAAGGTAAGTTGTATTGGTAACACATTACGTGGTGTAATTTGTTGCTAGAAGGTAAGTTGAATACTACTCGAAGGCTTAATGTGTGTGTGTATGTCGCAGAGGTGGGAGCAGCTAAGTTTGATATACGGAACCAGTGCGGGTACACAGTTTGGGCGGCAGGATTACCCGGAGGAGGGCAGCAGCTGGACCAGGGTCAGACATGGACGGTCAATGTGCCGGCCGGGACAGCGGCGGGACGATTCTGGGGCCGAACCGGCTGCTCTTTCGATGCGAGCGGGCGAGGAACCTGTAAAACTGGAGACTGCAACGGCCTACTGAGCTGCCAAGTCTCCGGAGCCGTTCCCACCACGCTGGCCGAGTACACTCTAAGCAACCAGGACACCTACGATATCTCACTGGTGGACGGCTTCAACGTTCCTCTTTCTATCAATCCTACAAACGGACAGTGCACTGCCCCTTCCTGCAAAAGCGACGTGAATGCTGTGTGCCCTGCTGAATTGAAGGTTGATGGAGGATGCAAGAGTGCCTGCAATGTCTTTAACACCGACCAGTATTGTTGCACGGGCGCCTATCTTAATAACTGCTCTCCCACAAACTACTCGATGATCTTCAAGCAGCAGTGCCCTCAGGCCTACAGTTATGCTAAGGACGATGCTACCAGCACTTTTACTTGCCCCTCTGGTACCGACTACACTATTGTTTTCTGTCCCTAGATATATAGGATTATGCTTGTTATTAACCTCTAAATAAGCGGCTATGAGCTAAGCACCCCGTCTTTTAGATATCTGGTATATTGCGGCATAAACCATCATTTGGTGGTGTGATATAAATAAACCACTTAGCCCCTCCTCCCTCCCAGCCTACGCTGATATATATGTGGAATAATATACCATTAAGCATTGTCATCTTGTATTTGCACTGTTATTGTTGGAAGTGTTATGGTTCTGAGAGGGGGGGGTGAATCAGAACTATACTGTCAAATTAAAAACACCTTCAAATTTTGCACTAAGCAATATAAAACAGAATATTTATGATTTGAGCAGTAGAAGCATAAGCATTCATCATAAGCATAAAGAAATGAAACTCACAACCATGAAGAAACACCAAATTTGTGCCGAGTGGAAAACCCTCCAAAATCTCATGATTTTGTCATAGGGAGAAAAACCACTCCATGAACCTGTATCTTTCATTCATTCTAATCTTTTACAATCGGCAGTCACTACTGCTCAGAAATTTAACACAACTCTCATACATATACAAATGTGCTTTTATCACTCGTACATGTACATGAGTTTTTGATCAAAACTTTTCAAACCCTCTTACCCTCAGATGCATATATATATATATATATATATATATATATATGTTTTACACACACACACATATCCATACATCTGAAGATTTCAAGTGATAAATATATGAACTTCGAAACAGAACAGTTACAAATTTCTAACTGAACCAGTTAGAAACTGTTCAACCAACATTCTCTTAAAAATGCTTCAAAAAACAGTTTCAGATTACGAATCTGTTTTAGATAAAACTGATAATCTTTAAGCTTCAGATTACGAATCTGTTTTTGATAAACATTAACCTTCGTTTGAGAGATATTCGAAGACAGTTACAATAACGGTTTTATGCTTTGCAACTGACAGAAACGATTACACATTTCCAACAAAAACTGTATATAGAACCCTGGGTTTAAAACCCCAAAGATTTATTCAAACTTTTAAACACTGCAAAGCCATATTTTGGGTTCGAGACCCTCTTCAGAATTGAACAAGAACATAAACCTTCATACCTGTGTATTCTGCCCAAAGAACCTCAAAACAGAAACACAATACTCTGTTCAAGACTCTGTCCGGCCTTAGGGAGTTTCTTCTTTCTTTCATACGCCCCAGATCCTCATACATGAGCAGGAACGAACAAATAATCAAACTTTTATTCTTTATGAGAAAGATAAATGCATAAATCTGAAACTCCATTTGAAAATAAAAAGCAAACAATGAACATGCCTGAATCCGTCAATCAACTTCCCTGATTCGCACAAAAAAATCTTTTTCCGATTACTTCCTGTTTGTTTTTGCAAAATGAAATCAACTTTCAAAACGCAACAAAAACCGTTTGCTCAGAATAAACCGATACCCACAACCTTAACCAAGTTTAACCAAAATTTGGAGTCTGCCATGCAAAGCAAATACTGTGAGAAAAGGGCGACAATAATCAATATGCATTTAGACTATTAGGTTTGGTGGTCCCAATTAAAACTGCCGACAATATCATTAAACACTTTTCAATTCTTTCGCTTTAAACAGATGCCATCAAATATTCCATGCTACGACCAAAATGCCATCATACTTTCCATGCCACATCAAAAATTGCCACATGTAACATTTTGCCAACAAAACAAATCTGCCACGTGACAGATAAGTTAACAATCTCCCCCATTTTTGATGCAAAAATTTTCACCATTTCATAAAATGAACTGAAATACCATGTTGAATATAAACAAGATAATGAACTGAAATGCCAAGCAGATTTACCATGAAAACATGATTAATATATGAACCAAGTGCATCCAAACACAAGAACCAAACCTGAACAAACCAAAACTGCTGTGCCAAAAGAACAAAACAAAACTGAACCTGTATGAACCTGTGCCAAACCTGTGCCAATACTGAACCTGTATGATCCTGTGCCAAAACAAAACCTGTAAATCAAAACTGAACTGAACTGGGCCATTCACAAAACCTCCTGTATGATCCTGTGCCAAAACAAAACCTGTAAATCAAAACTGAACTGAACTGGGCCATTCACAAAACCTGTGCCAGAATGTGCCTGAAAAACTGAAAAGTTACTCCCCCAAAATTTATGCATCAAAAATCTAACCATCTGCTTTAAATGTTTTCTGTGAAAGAAGCAGAAATCTAACACAGAATATGAAAAGTAAAAACTTATTCCAGCATGGATTGAGAGAAGACTCCCAATTGAATTCTGAACTGTTCAAACAATTCTCTAGGAAGAGCTTTGGTAAAAATATCAGCAACTTGTAATTTAGAAGGTACATGAATAAGAATGACCTCATTTGATGACACATGTTCGCGAATAAACTGCAACTTGATGGCAACATGCTTAGTTCTAGAATGCATAACAGGATTTTTAGAAATCTGAATAGCACTGGTATTGTCACAAAGGATTTTCAGAGGTTTTTGAACATGAATACCCAAATCTGAAAGCTGATAAGACATCCAAATTAACTGAGTACAACATGCTGTTGCAGCAATAATTTCAGACTCAGCAGTAGAAATAGTGACACATTCTTGTTTTTTACTGTGCCAAGCAACTAACTGATCACCTAAGAAAAATGCAGCACCACTAGTACTTCGTTGATCATCTTTACATCCACCCCAATCAGCATCTGTATAACCAATGAGAGCAAAATCATCATTTTTTGGATACCACAAACCATAATCCAAAGTACCTTGTAAATATTTAAAGATACGGTGAACAACATTGAGATGAGATTGACGAGGAGCTGCTTGATATCTAGCAACTTGACATATAGAGTGCATTATATCTGGTCTAGAAGCAGTAAGATATAAAAGACTTCCTATCATAGATCGATACTCTCTTTGATCAACAAGAGGAGATTCATCAATTTTCATCAACTTACATCCAGTTTCCATTGGTGTACCAACTGGATTACAAGTATCCATTTGAAACCTTTTAAGCATTTCCTTAGCATATTTCAGTTGAGAGATAAACAAACCATGTTCAAGCTGAGAGACTTGAATTCCCAAGAAAAATGTCAAAGGTCCTAACATAGACATTTCAAATTCTGCCTCCATGATTCCTGAAAAAGTTTGTGCTAAATGATCATTAGTAGAACCAAAAATAATATCATCAACATATATTTCAACAGCCAGTAAATTTTCATTGTCCATTTTTGTATACAAAGTGCTGTCCACATTTCCTTTAATGAATCCATTTGCAATTAGATGTTTATCTAATCTGGAATACCAAGATCGAGGAGCTTGTTTTAAACCATATAAGGCCTTTTTGAGACGAAGAACATAATCAGGCTTGTCAGAAGATTTGAAACCTTCTGGCTGTTCCATATAAACTTCCTCCTCAAGATATCCATTTAGGAAAGCAGTTTTGACATCCATTTGGTAGACAGTGAAATTTTTATGAGTGGCATATGCAAGAAAGATTCTGATTGACTCCAACCTTGCAACTGGTGCAAAGGTTTCACCAAAATCAACTCCTTCTTGTTGTGCATATCCTTTGCAAACAAATCTGGCTTTATTTCTGATCACTACACCTTCCTCATTTAGTTTATTGCGGAATATCCATTTTCCACCAATAACATTTTTACCATCAGGTCTGGGAACAAGTTCCCAAGTCTTGTTTTTCTCTATCTGATTTATTTCATCTAGCATAGCATTTTTCCAACTAGGATTTGATAGAGCTTCTGTTACATTCTTTGGTTCAAAATCTGCTATCAAACAAAATTGTTCAGCAATATTTACTTGTTCTCCTATTTTGGCTTTTCTTCTAGTTAAAATTCCTTTATCAATATCACCAATAACTTGAGACTCAGGATGTCTCTTAGCTATTATTCTAGAAGATGTTTTTATCTTTGATCCATCACTAGTGATTTTAGAATCGGAACAATTTTCTGATTCTATTTTTTCTGCAAGTTCATCTTCATCATCAGTTTCAACTTTATCTTGTTCACAATTTTCATTATGAATACTTTCTGATTCTTGAAAAGATAAACTTTCATATTCTTCATTGCCATTACTGCATACAGATGTTTCATCAAACATAACATTTATAGCTTCTACAATTTTGTTCAGCCTTTTATTAAAGCATTTATATGCTTTGCTATGTGTAGAGTACCCAAGAAAAATCCCTTCATCAGATCTTGAGTTAAAGTTTTCTAGAGAGTCATCATTCTTTCTGATAAAACATTTGCAACCAAATATTTTAAAGTTCTTAACATTTGCTGTTTTCCCATACCATAATTCATATGGTGTATAAGCTGTCCTAATTCTGATTTGAACTCTATTTAAAATATAGACAGCTGTATGAACAACTTCTTTCCAGAAATTGTCAGGCAGCTTTGCTTCATTTAACATGGTCCTGGCCATTTCCTTGACAGTTCTATTTTTTCTCTCTACAACTCCATTTTGTTGTGGTGTCCTAGCAGTAGAGTATTGTATTTTTATACCTCGTTTTTCACAATACTCAATAAATTCTTGAGAAGTAAACTCTTCTCCTCTATTTGATCTTAAGCATTTCAGTTTTAAATCAGTTTCTCTTTCCACCATCTTCCTGAAAATTTTGAAACGTTCAAAGGCTTCTGATTTATGTTTCAGAAATGTTACCCAAACCATTCTTGAATAATCATCTACAAACAGCATGAAATATCTTTCATCATTTAGAGAGGCTATTTTGGTTGGACCACATAAATCAGTATGTACTAGTTCAAGTGGTCTATTTGACATATATTCTTTTGTTTTAAAAGAAACTCTTGTTTGCTTACCTTTTATACACTCTTCACAAACAGATGCAGGTTTAGTTATTTGTGGTAGTCCCCTGACCTTTTTGTTCTTGCTGATTCTAGCAAGATTATCAAAGTTCAAATGTCCCAATCTTTTGTGCCATAGCCAATTTTCTTCTACTTGACTCATAAAGCAGGTATTGACCAATGATGTTTCTTGAATAGTTGAATCTATCAGATTATACAAATTACCATTTGTTCTTAACCCACTGGCAATGACTCTATCTTTCCCATTTTTAATATGACATTCTTTTGCATTGAAAGAGATAGAATATCCATTATCACATATCTGACTGACACTTAAAAGGTTATGTTTCAACCCTTCAACAAAGTACACATCATGTATTGGCGTATCATTATTTAAGATTATTGAGCCTTTTCCTATTATATAAGCTCCCGAGTTATCACCAAAACGTACAAAACCTCCATCAAAGTTTTCTAAGGTTTTGAATTTGTTCTTACACCCAGTCATATGATGAGAACAGCCACTATCCAACACCCATGTTGCAGATTTTTGAGCAAATAAGACTGTTTCAACAATTAAGGACTTTTCATTTGTCTTTACTTGTTTCCATATCTGTTTAGGTCTCAGATTTAATTTACACTGATTTGCATAGTGACCATAGTAAAAACATTGGAAGCACCTAATAACTTTTCTTTTGCCTTGACTAGTGCTATTTTTACAAAAGATTTCTTTGTGCCCAAAAATGTTACAGTTGAAACAATATCCATTGAAAAACAACTTTGTTTTCTGACTAGTAGATTCTTCAGATGAACATTGCAAGATATTCAGTTTTTTATCCTTTTCTTCAAGTAAGAATTTTTGACTTTCTATAATTGAATTTGCTTTTATTAATTCATCTTGAAGTTTTTGATTTTCAGTCTCATGATTTGCAACTGATTTTTTTAACCTTTTAATTTCTTGCAGGGATTTTAGAAGTTCTTCTTCAAGATCTACTTCTATTTCTAAATCAGATGAGGATTCAGGCTCATTTGATTCAAATTTAGGAGTATGTACTATTTCAGCCATAAACAATTTTTCCCCTTCTTCATCTGCATCACTGGATTCTTCATTTGGATCCTCTTTTGAAAAAAGACTTTTCTTTTTGAAATCCTTAAACCTTTTATTCTGATTCCAAGGCTTCTTTCTAGAAAACTTCTCTTCATCACAATCATTTCCATCAAATAAAGGTGCCCTATTAAGGAAAGCTCCTTCAGAATGTGCCATAACTTCCAATAACCAGAGATCAATTCCTAAAGGAAATCCTATGCTCTGATACCACTTGTTGGAAGTGTTATGGTTCTGAGAGGGGGGGTGAATCAGAACTATACTGTCTAATTGAAAACTCCTTCAAATTTTTGCACTAAGCAATATAAAACAGAATATTTACGATTTGAGTAGGAGAAGCATAAGCATTCATCATAAGCATAAATAAATGAAACTCACAAACATGAAGAAACACCAAATTTGTGCCGAGTGGAAAACCCTTCAAAATCTCATGATTTTGTCATAGGGAGAAAAACCACTCCATGAACCTGTACCTTTCATTCATTCCAATCTTTTACAATCGGCAGTCACTACTGCTCAGAAATTTAACTCAACTCACATACATATACAAATGTGCTTATATCACTCGTACATGTATATAAGTTTATAATCAAAACTTTTAATAACATATATATATATATATATATATATATATTTTACACACACACACATATCCATACATCTGAAGATTTCAAGTGATAAATATATGAACTTCGAAACAGAACAGTTACAAATTTCTAACTGAACCAGTTAGAAACTGTTCAACCAACATTCTCTTAAAAATGCTTCAAAAAAAATAGTTTCAGATTACGAATCTGTTTTAGATAAAACTGATAATCTTTAAGCTTCAGATTACGAATCTATTTTTGATAAACATTAACCTTCGTTTGAGAGATATTCGAAGACAGTTTCAATAACGGTTTTATGCTTTGCAACTGACAGAAACGATTACACATTTCCAACAAAAACTGTATATAGAACCCTGGGTTTAAAACCCCAAAGATTTATTCAAACTTTTAAACACTGCAAAGCCATATTTTGGGTTCGAGACCCTCTTCAGAATTGAACAAGAACATAAACCTTCATACCTGTGTATTCTGCCCAAAGAACCTCAAAACAGAAACACAATACTCTGTTCAAGACTCTGTCCGGCCTTAGGGAGTTTCTTCTTTCTTTCATACGCCCCAGATCCTCATACATGAGCAGGAACGAACAAATAATCAAACTTTTATTCTTTATGAGAAAGATAAATGCATAAATCTGAAACTCCATTTGAAAATAAAAAGCAAACAATGAACATGCCTAAATCCATCAATCAACTTCCCTGATTCGCACAAAAAAATCTTGTTCCGATTACTACCTGTTTGTTTTTGCAAAATGAAATTAACTTTCAAAACGCAACAAAAACCGTTTGCTCAGAATAAACCGATACCCACAACCTTAACCAAGTTTAACCAAAATTTGGAGTCCGCCATGCAAAGCAAATACTCGGCGAGAAAGGACTGACAATAATCAATAATGCATTTAGACTTGTTAGTTTACGGTAGTCCCAATTAAAAACTGCCGACAATATCATTAAACACTTTTCAATTCTTTCGCTTTAAACAGATGCCATCAAATATTCCATGCTACGACCAAAATGCCATCATACTTTCCATGCCACATCAAAAATTGCCACATGTAACATTTTGCCAACAAAACAAATCTGCCACGTGACAGATAAGTTAACATGTTGGTGTTCCGCATAGGTGGTTGTGAGGGATATGTGGCTATCTCAATTCTCACAACTCGTGATCAATAAAAAATTGTTGTCGTCTCATTCATAACTGAAAAGGGAGACTCATATGCAAGATATTAATATGAAAAAACGTAAAATAATATTTTAAATTTTTTATGTTCAAATGTTTTAAATATATTTTTAAAAACGTGTAGAGATATTTATTAGTTTTGAATTATGGTGACATTATTATATATGTAAGTTTTGAAATGTTGTTTTTTTTTAATATGTTATCATATCATTCCACCATTAGTTATATTTTTAAGAACAATTAACATTTTATAATAAACATAATTTTAAGGTTATTTAATATAATATGTATTTTAAATACATCAAAATATTTCAATTTACAACCATTTTATTTCTTTCTTTTATTTTTCATTAAAATTATTTTATTATACATATATTAATAAATAAATTTGATTCTATACTATATATATTACCTAATGAATGTCTCTTATATATTTCTATTGTATATTATTTCATTAACTTTTAATAATAATTAGTTAATAATAATTATTAGTCACTCTCTCAAAAAATAGTAGTAATAAATATCGACTAAATTATGTTAATTATTAATATATCATTATCATTTTCTAATCATACATAAAAACAAATCCTCAGGATAAGGAATACTTCAAAATTATATGAGAGGTGGTTGACATAATGGAATTAACATCAAAACACTATGATTTTTCAAAAAATATATTATCTAGTTTTAAAAACTTATTGACTAGCTGAAATGAGA
Source organism: Sequoia sempervirens (assembly GCA_007258455.2). Lineage (NCBI taxonomy): Eukaryota > Viridiplantae > Streptophyta > Pinopsida > Cupressales > Cupressaceae > Sequoia > Sequoia sempervirens. Next base: position 14,987 of record VDFB02240736.1, read on the forward strand.
AAATAAAATTTGTATTTTCTTCAAAAGAAAGTATTTTTCTTGATATTCATTTTATTTTATATTAAAACTATTATATGGATGTATATTTTTCTTTTATTATTTTAGAATTTAATTTCTTTATTTTTATTTGTTTTACGAGCTTTTTTTTTATAATATATTGTTTTGTGCAACTTGTAATCTTACTTTTTCAAAAATACATCATTCATTATTTTAGTAGTTTTTGTGTGTTTTTAATTTATTTTAAAAGTGTAGTAAACATTATATATTTTTATGTTACTTTTTAATGTTTCATTTATTTTTAATAAATATTATTTAACATTAACTATCATGTCATTTCTCATCTTTCTATTGGATCATCCAGTATGATCAAAAATTTTGATGTAAAAATTGTTGCATAGTCAAAATCTTGACATCTTATTATATTGATATTATTTCATAATAATAAAATTAAATGTCTCTCCTCCTCCTACTATTTTAGGCTATACAATTTATTTTAATTATAAGATTATTTATAACTTTTTTTATTATTTAAAATAATAAAAATATTAGTGGAATTGTCTTTTTTGAAAGAAAGTAAATATATTTTATTAGTAAGAATAGATAATCATGATCATATATCATCCTATATTTTATGTTACATAAAATTGAACAATGAGAATTGTATCTACTTTTTGTTATTCTTGTCCTTATAAATTTATTAGACAAGAGACCCTATGATTTTAGAAAAACTATTCATTTATTTTTTAACCTTTTCCTTGTGTGGAAGATAGAAATATCACTCAAGCTTATACAAGATAATATCCTAGAGAGGATCAAATAATTATGTATTAGATAGTTTACATGCACTCCAAGATATTTGGAATCAATCTACACCTTGTACTATATGTTTACAAATGAGTTCCTGAATTGTAAGTGATTCAAAAATGTAGGTTACTAGTAGAACACATCTCTATGCAAGGAGAATGCTTTTCAAGAGAGAATATTAATATGTATGCATTTTTTGGATACAAAAGGAACATCTTTTTGTATACATTTTGTAGTATCACCATAAATTATTGTCCATGTTTATTTTTTAGCTGTCAAATAAATTATTAGTCTGTGCATTTTATGGATGAAAAAATGAATGACTATGTTTATGTATTTTTTGAGTGGAAAGGAAATAGTTGTGCACATATCTGATTTGTGGGAACAAAAGAAGAGGATCATTGTATGTGTTGAGTTTATATAAGAAGAAGAATTCATTGCATGTATTTGTCTAAATTGATAAAAGATATTGAGGGAAACTAAGGTGTTCTTAGAGTTTCGAGGAATAGTATATGAAATGATATATAAACTAAATGTTTATATTTTTCTCATATGAAATTGTTGTATGTATCCAAAAAAATATTTGCAAAATATGTTTCTCTTTAAATGGAAGATATGTAGGAAGCCTTTTGATGGTTTTAATGAGAATATTATGTGTTTTATAAAATCTTGAAAATAAAATATAATATTATGATTGATATTTTTATTTTTATTTTAGGGTTAACTATATTTTAGGTGGGAAAGAAAGAGGAGTCTCTAGTTTTGGGTGTATATTTACTAGTTGAAGTTATTCTCATTCATTGTAAGATTCACAATGGGAAATTTGGCATTCTTGCGTGTGTTAGGAAGTTGAAGAGTATTGTATTCTTGGAAAAATTATAAGAATTTTTTCCAAACACTTCTAATTTCATTTGTTTGATGGATATTTTAAGTAGTGACATCTATTGGAGATGGTGTCCATTCTAGTATGGTTGTATACCTCAACACTTCTTTATTTCTTGGATTGACTGGAGGAAAAATAATCCAATTCCTCATGATTTATTTATCCCCACTTTTATGTATGTGGATTTTGTTATGAGTCGAAAGTGTGTGTTGAGAAATCTCTATTCTAGAGAATATTTTCCAATCTATATGTATGTTGATGTAATTCTGATTGTTTCCCACATACTCATTTGCTAGTCTAGAGTGGTAGAGCTCTAGGAACTACATCGTTGAATGGTGTTGATCATTTTTAGGGTGTACATTGGGATCATGTTTTGGAAGTTTAGAAATGTTGGAAGATTGAGTTGTTTTTGAGTTTCTTGCATGTTGTCATTGATGTCAACCTCATGTATGAAGAAAGTGCTAGAATGTTGTTGGTGTTGATGATGTCAACCCTTAGCATTGGAGTTGTTGGAAGTTTGAATTTGTTGGTATTAATGTCAACACAATGTTGCTAGTATTTCCATTGATTTCATACTTCAATATAGTTGCAAAGGTTGTTGGTCTAACTTGTGTTTAGGAAAAAGATTGTTGTAGTTGGAAAATGTTGCATATTATAAATGATGTAGATGTCTTACAGAGTTGTGAGTAATTTGGTTGATGAAGTTAGTTCACTTGGTTTCCAAGTGCTTCTAAGAAAGTTTGAATAAAAGAGAGTTTAGTATGATAGAATGTTGTTTAGTGTTTTTCTCTGCATTTCTTCATGGTTAAATATGTGCCCATGTAGTTTAGATGTGATGATAAAATTTGTTTAGAGGTTTCATATCTAAAATTTTAGGTTCTAGATCATTCTATAGTGGAAGATGTGTTTGACAGTATGTCTGTATGGTGAAATATGGTGTTTAGGAGAAATGAAATTGCTCTACATTTCTTTGCAGTGAAGTTTCTAGTATTAAAGATCTAGGAGTATTCTTATAAAGTTTCTATCTACCTTCACTTGAAGTTTCAAGTGCCAAGTTGTTCCACAAGATTGTTTGATGTGTTGGGTGTTTGTGCTAGTACATCTGGTTGTGCAAAATGAAGGTGTCTTGAGTTTCAACTAGTTATAGTAGTTGTGCAAAATATTCTGATGATATTGGAATATTTTAAGATGTATGAATAGTGTGGAATTTTTTTGTGTGGTTTCTGAGATGCTTATGGACCTTGAGAGGTGTGTTTGGAGTTACTTTTTAGTGTTAGTGTAAGTTTGGCCGACTTGGCATGCTAGCGCTAATTGTGGAGGATAATTGTTGATAGAGGAAGTGTTTAGAAGCATGTTTATGTACATTTGGGTACTAATAAAATTTTGGAATGGTTTGGCTTCACTTTTTTATATTGTGGAAGTGCTTGGTGTTGACCTATTTGATGTTGCATGGTTGAGGTCTATATGTTTCAATAAGACATACCTAATTAAGATTGTTTTAGGTCATGAAGGATATAAATGTAAGGATAATTATTCTATAGATGATGTGTGAAAAGTGTGCACGATGTAGAGGATGTTAAAATGATCAAGTATGTTGATCTAAGTGAAAGCCTTGATTCTTATGACTTTGTAATGCAATGAGCAGAAGGTGTCTACATTTTAGTCTATTTGATAAGTTGTTTGTGCTTTAGATGAACTACTCCTTTAACATATGAGTGATCCATTGTTAGCAATTAAAATTGGTAGTGAGATAACCCTTCTTCTTTTTTTCTTCTGGATAGTTAGTCCTTTGGTAGTGAGCCTTATTGTATTTAGTGTTGCAATTCATATATTAGTGAGCTAATCCTCATTGTGGTTTTTCCCTTCTTTTGTTTTCAATGTAAATCTACTATTCTTATGTGTTTGATGTGTTTACATTATTGCTTTACATGTTTAAATTCTATTAATTCATGTTAAGGGTTTAATGGTAGATAAGGGTTTAAGAACTAATACAAATATGAATGTTAATGAGGGTTTTTGATTGTTAGAGTAAATCATGTTTACTTAGGCTTAAGTTCTAACTTAGGTACATAGTTTGCATTTAATAGGGTAATTAGTTTTTTATTCCCATATTGGGTGGTTGCATACCTATCAATATTTTCATGGCTTTATAAGCCTATAGCAGTATGTACTTTAATGATCTCATATTCAACATATTTTCTCTTCGGTGAAAGAGCATTTGCTTCTCTTGTGCATTGTGAAGGTCTCTATGAAATTGGTTGTTTTTGGGAGTTTGTTGCTCTATCATGGTATCAAAGTCTCCCAGTTTGTAGTATCTTCCTTGAGATTTTTTATCGGAGAGGTGGCTAGAGATCAGTTTATTTCAACATTTGAAAGTTTGTAAATTTCAAAGATTGCCTCAATTTAAATATTTTTCTGTTACTGGTGATTTTGGAGCAACATTTGTTTTTTAGGCATTTCAAAGTGCTTGCTTGAAGCCTACGATTTGCATCTTGAGAGAGGCGTCTAAAGGAAGAGAGGCATGGAAATGTCTTGCGTGAGACTTTGTATTTGAAGACCCTTTTTTTTCTATAGCATTTGATTTGGATTTTTGTGTTTAAGACATATTGATTGTTGTTCAAGAGGCACTTTTTTATTGATATATTTCATTGTTAGTTGTAGTTTCTTAGCTTGACCTGATTTTCTTTACTAAGGGAAACTTGCATTGGAGTTTGAAATATGTTTCAATCTTTATAGGCATGTCTTGATTAGTTGTCGCGAATATCAACGAGGGCATTTTTTTTAGAAAGGTAGTGATTTCACTGGTTTGAAGCCTGCATTTTGAATTCTTGAAGCTCGATTTTGATAATGATGCCCAATTTCTATGTTTCGAGAGGCTGATTACACCAACAAAGGGTGATTTCCTCTCTGCTTGGAGGCATTTTTTATGGTTCTCTATTTGCTAGAGGCTCTTCCTTGTTGCAGACCCACGTGGGACATTTGTCTGGGTGTGGGAATTTTTGCACAGGCTGCATTTTTTTTACTAGAAAGAGGCATTTCCTTTTGATTCTTAGGTGAAACATTTTTTCAAACGTTAAATTTCTCAATCAAGTATTTTTGCTAGGGTTTAGAGGTGGGCCCATGTCAAGGTTCTTGTGAAGTGCATTTGGGATCTTTACTCCCACATTGACAAAGTGGAAGATGTTTTTTCTATTCAAATAACACTGTTGTGTACAAGATTGGTGTGAGCAAGTCTCATAGTCATTGAAGAGGCTCGTGATTGTGCTTTGTTAGGAGGTTGCTTAGTTGATCAAGGTGTTTAATGTTTTGTCTCAATTATTTCTCAAAAATCATTTTTTTGCTTGGAGATATTCTTTTTTGTGAAGTGAAAAATTATTTTTTAGAGGCTGCCTTATTGGCATTTTTTTTAGTTTTCTAGTGCAATTTTATCATGGATCGCCCTCAAACCATTGAATTATTAACTCCCCACAACTACCACACTTGATAAATGAAAATACATAGATTGTTTCAGTCCCAGGGTATGTGGTCTACTCTAAATGCTACCCAACCTTCTCTCACCAAAGAATATGAAATATTTTCCCATCAAAATAAATGTGACCAAGCTATGGGGTTGATGAAGTTAAATGTTTCAGATAGTCTTCTTTTCCATATTGATGAGTTGGGTACACCTAAAGAAATATGGGATAAGTTAGAAAACCTATTTGGTCAGGTCAGCGAGATCCGTGCATTGCAATTGGAGGCTGAGTTAAACTCTATTGTCCCTAAAGAATTTCCTACTATTGATGACTTTCTTGTGAAATTCAAATTAGTAAGGTCACAAATAGTAGGGTGTGGAAAGACCAAAACTAATAAGGAGTTTATCTTCTTGATATTATCAAATTTGAGAGGTCCTTTTGTTGTTTTTTCCTCTACCTTTTCATCCACAATGGATGCCTTAGGTAGTGCATTTCAGATGCCCACTTTTGAGACCAGTTAACAAGCGAATAGGCAAGGATTTCCCAATTGGAGGGGGTCTCTACAAGTCATGCGTTGGTTGCACATGGCCCATAGAGTAAGGGGAAGAAGAAGCATAAACCAAAAATAGAGTCAAATGAGACCTCCACCACTGCAAAAGAAGAAAAGCCAAAGAAGGAGAAGGTCAGTTATGTATACTGTAAAAAGAAGGGGCACGATGAGGACCATTGTTATACAAAGAAGATAGATGAGCTCTCCCACCTCCAAAAAAACAATATCCCACTACCATATTTTGTGAATCCTTCTATAAACTTTGCATCTTCATCTGATCCATCCACCAAGCCCACACAGTCTGGTAGTGCAAGCATCACAAACAATAAAGAAGATAAGCACTACATGGGTAAGGGACATGCACTGGTCACTTCTGCAGTTGATTCTCGGTGTGAAAAATGGTTCCTAGATTTTGGTGCATCTCACCACATGACTTCTTCACCCTATCCTTTCATAGGTTTTCACCCCTCTGACACCTCCAAAATTTTGTTGGTGAACAATAAGTTGTTGCATTTTTAGGGGATAAGCACTATTGACGTAGGTGATGGCTGCTTTTAGGATGTACTATGCATTCAAAAGTTGCACGAAAATATTCTTTCTATATACTAGATCACACATGGTGAAGTTCCTAAGACTGTGAATTTTACACTCGATTCTGTGTTTACAAGAGAAGCTAATTCTGGTAAACTCATTATTGTTGGTAATGTTGATCATGAGTTTTGACTATATAGCTTCTCTCACTTTGTTAAAGAGGATGACTATGTATCTCACACACCCTTGACCAATGTTGATAATAATATTGGTCATCTACATTTTGGGGTACTTTAGACTAATAATGATATTGTTCCTATTGATTCTGAGATTCATCCTACAGAGCAATAGGCTATTATTGATCCCTCAAATCTCGTTTTGTTCGATGATTACTTAGTAGGAATCTTTGATTTGTTTGTAGAGACTCACCTTGCAGATTTGGGAGATTCACTTGAGGAGATTTCTCTCCTCTTTAATGACAATTGCAACATGCCAGTTGATTCTCTCAAAAAAAAATTGGATGTTGAAATGGTTGTGTTTGATCACATGTGATCATGTGATGGATTTCTCTATTTTGAGACTTCCTTCCCCTTCTTAGTTGGATAAGGAGTGGTTCCTTCTTCATCCAGTGGAATTAATCCTTCCTAAGGGAAGAGGTGTTGCTTGCAAGCATTGGATCATCTTTTGTTTTTTAGGCATACTTCATCAACATTGGAGCTTCTTCATTATGGTGGGGATATGATATCTCCTTCTTTCCATCTTATGGGGGGTCATTGATTGTACATATATGATGTATGTAGTACTTGTGGGGTATGCTTGAGTTCTCCATACATGCATCATTTCTTTTGTTTTTTCTTTTCTCTCTTTTGGAGAGGGGTTCTTTCCCACAGGGTTTTTCTCGTTTTCTCTGCTTGTGAGAGATTTTTATGCATTGTAAATGGGTACCTAACATGGTTGTGTAGCTGGGACCCATATTGCATATTCATTCATTCTCCCTAAGTTGCACTTAAGGGGGGTGTTAGAGTAAATCATATTTACTTAGGCTTAAGTTTTACCTTAGGTACATAGTTTGCATTTAATAGGGTAATTAGTTTTTTATTTCCGTATTGGGTGGTTGCATACCAGTCAAAATTTTCATGGCTTTATAAGCCTGTAGCATTATATTTATTAATCATCTCATATTCAACATATTTTCTCTTTGGTGAAAGAGAATTTGCTTCTCTCCTCCATTAAGAAGGTCTTTGTGAAATTGGTTGTTTCTAGGAGTTAGTTTCTCTATCACTGATGTTTTAAAAGTATACAACTTATTCACCCCCTCTCTCAGTTGTACTATTGGCTCCCAAATCTATAGTTTACTAAACTCTAAAAGTATGCCAAGATTTTTCTTCAAGTTTAACAATGATCTAGCCAACAAATAGAATCGACCAAGATAGTTGGAATTCCTTTATCTTCAAGCTCTTCTATGCCTAGGCAGGTGTACTTTGATCACCGATGAATGTGAACTATCCAAGGTTAAAATGGTGAAAATTATGAAGATTATAAACCTCACAAAAATTTAGAGGGTTTGTTTAATTCCAATCTCTTCAATTAATTCATCCACTCATAATCTATTTCGTATGGGCATGAGGGTTTGAAATAGATAATTCAACACTAACTTTCACTCCCACTCCTACTACTAAAAATTAAAATGTATAAATAAGGTTTTGTAAAATATTTTTTAAAATAGATGTGGTAAGTTCCTTCTATTAGGAAATGGAGTCAAGAATACAAAATGATATGTGTCCTCCTTTTGGCTGAAATTTGAATTGTTTGGCACTTTAGATGTTTATACCTTGTATAAACGTGCAAAGATGTTGTTACCATGATTTTCTTATCGATCCCAATTATTTTCTTATATTACTGTGATTTACTTAAAAGAATTTAATCCTTCCTTGAAGGAACTAGTTAAATTAACCACATAAAAATAATGAATGTGTTTTGATAACTCAAATATATCCTTGATACATTGATATAAACAATAAGGGAAAACCAAACTAGAGATAGCAAGATAAAATTTATCAATTAATCTCAACAAACAATTGAAACCAAAATTCAATCACCAATTATATCTTCATTCAATTAATCTGCTTAAAAAAAAAAAAAGAATATGTTTCAAAATTTTCTCCTAGCTGACTCCCCTACTGATGCTCTTCTACTTTGTCTTGGTTTCCTTCTTATATGTAAATGAAGGAAGCGACAAGCTTCAAACCGTCACAATTTTTTAATTATCCATTTGGTGCAACTCTTCATTACATTAATTATCTTTTGTAGTTAAAATTTGTATTTTTAATTTCTTTTCTCTTTTAATCTCCATGAAATTAATTTTAATGATGATTATCCTTCTTTTCCAACAATTTCACTTTTATATTTACTTGTATGAATTTCCACCATATTCTTCAGGTAAAATAATTACCCACTCCTAAACTCCCTTAGTGAATATTTATCAGTGAAATTTATATTTCCCAAGATAATATTTAATGTTCTGACTTTTATATATTTTCCCCAAAAACATTCACCACATTTTATTGTAAAAATATTTTTCTTTACCGTGATGCCGCACACTCTTCACCTAGCCTTTGCAGGGATACGAGGAAGGTTTTAAGTTACCTACTCTCCCACACACCTTTTAATTTATGCCCATGGTAAAGCTTATAACTTCACCAAAATAAATTCCTAGTTATGACTTTAATACAATTTCCCAAAGACATGGCATTTTATAAAATTTCATTTTTATAGCTTTATCTATTGGAAATATTTAATCCTTGTCAAAGGATTTTCGGCCCCTATCACTTTTGAGGATCTCCTTCCCCTGCTCTCTACGTAAACCTATAGCTTTGTTTTGACCTACTAGAATTTAATGCAATATGTAATTTTGAATCTTGAATTTGAGCACTCACTTTTGAGATTGCAAGAAAAGTAAAACAAAACGAATGTATTTGTTAGTTTTTGGTCAGTTTTGTGAAGACCCTACAACAACAAAAGGAATGTTAGTAGAAGACAAGGAGACAACAATAGTGCACAGGAATTTTATCAGACACAACTCAGTGACAACAACAGCTTGAGAGCAACAATCATTTTATGTTTAGGTGTGAGTGTAGCACAAGGTTAGGACAATGGTCCAATGTTGTATGAAGAATATTTTTTTCATGTAAAAGAGAGGATGTCCTCTATGATTTTGTAATTTTGAAAGCAAGAAGGAATATTTGAATATAGTTTTTTTGTTTCATATTTTTGTTGTCTTTGCATTGTTGTTTTGCTGCCCCTACCAGCTACCAACAAGTTGTATCAGATCCCTATTTTTCTAGGTAGTTAGTATTGTGTGGGTGTTTGAAAAGCCCTAGGTTATCTAGGCATTAATCCATTTTCTCAAGTTTGAGAAAAATGGCAGAAGCTGAGAGAAAAGGTTGATAGTGATGGAACTCCTCAAATTTTGGTTCTATTTTCTAAGTTATGTAAAATTTGGCTAGTTTCATGTATTTGGACTTAGGGTTTCATCCGCCATCAATGTATTTTGGTTTGTGTTTTCAAATCCCTTCCTAAGTAACCCTTGCATTTTCATCCTTGTCAATGTTATAATCTGTCATTGACTCCTTATTTCTAGTTCCTAGTCAATTAAGTTGTGTATAAAGTCATCAAATCCGTTGTATTATTGGCCCCTCATTCCTAGGTCTGTAATATGTTTTATAAGGTTGAATGATCATCCTTTTTTGGCCTTTACATCCTTTTAATAAAATAATTCTAAGTCTTCTAAGGCCCTTTTCTATGTTTTCCAAGGTGTTCCCCTTCTTAACTTGCAAGCACATGCAAAATTATCTCACTTAAATTCCCATTTATTGCTAACTTGGTCGTTCATCATGGATAGAATTATAGCTTTATGTTTCATAATAGCGATGAGCAATATGAGTTTCCCTCTATATCATTGGATGCTTCATTATCGGGAACATCTTTTGAGTCTTAATTCTTGAATTAGCGATGCATGATGGCCTTTAAAACTCTTTGTGACTCTTTTCATCGCTTATCACTAACAACCATGCACTAACCTTTTCCAAATGGGTGATGAGTGATGTGGTCCTCTATTGTAATATGTCATCGCTATTTTAAAGTATTTATATGGGTGATACCTTTTGTGCCTTTGGTTTTGAAACAGGTACACATGGGAAAATCTTGTTCCATTGGTACCTTTCTTCTGTCATTGATCTGAACCAAACATTGAAGCTTGAATCTACAATGTGAGATGTGAGGAAAATATTAGCTAGGGGTGGAACATGATCCAATGGTTGAGATTTAATTCCGTTGATGCTCACATTGTTGATGGAACTCTGGGGAAGGAAGGAAAATCCATGATGGGTGACACTAACTCATTTGACTACAAAATTCAAAAATTTTTTTTGAAGAAAGATGTATAATTTGATGTATTCTCAAGTACTTGTGATATTTAATGTGTAATTTTAATTTTTTTAAAATTTTATCCCTAACATTCGTTGGAATTTTGAAGAACCAGAGTTTTTATCAAAATTTAGACGAAGATTTTTCGTCAAAATTTCAATGAACATGCATAATCAAATTGTGGCTGACATAAATAAAAGTGAGTTCACCTATTTATTGCGACAATGTTTTTCTATTCTTGTGAATTTTCTCTAGTTGGGAATTTGCTATACTTGCGACAGTTTGTGGAGAACTAAGGATGATTTTCTTGGGAAAAATTAGAATAAATTCAAGAAGATATCACAAGGTTGACGGTAGTCATTTTCTTTTTCCAGAATTCATTTGTGAAGTCAAATTTGTACTTCCAAGTTTGAAACTAATATTTTAAAGCAACATCTCATCAGATTTCATTTTTGGACTTGTGCATTTTCAGAATTTCATTTCCAGATTTTGTTGAGCAAGTTTAATATTTTGATTTTAGGAGTCTAACGGTTGGAAATCATAGTAAAATCAAAATTTAATAAGTTTTAGAATTAGCATTTTAAAGTGCTTTTTTGGGTCATTAACTTCATACTATCTTCTCTTTTGCAAGGGTGGTTGCATGCCAATTTTTTTTTGGTGTAAAATATCATAATTATTAGATTTTGTTACTTGTCTATGATTAAAAATTATTGGAGTGCGAGTTTGATATTTTTTGAAGATCTAAATATTCAAGCTTGTTAAAGAAAAATCATGTCAGGTAATATTAGTCCAAAACAAAATGAAGAGACACTTGATAGAATGTGGGCTAGACTAAAAAGAAAGGGTGATGGGAAATGTTATTGTCCTTGCAATAATTGCAAGGGTTTAAATCACAACAGCTGAGAAACATTGTAGGCAACATGGTCACGTTGAATGGGGGCATGATTATCGTCCATTGGTAAGTTGTTTATTATATGTTTTTATATTGATTGAATTTGTAAATTTTTATATCCTTTTAACATTATATATATATATAAAATCACTTGATCATGATAATGGTTTATTTGTTTCTATCATTATTATAAAGGTGGGGCACCACAGACACATGATATGGATTATCGAGGACCGGCCGAATGTGGTTTGCAAAGCTGATGGAACATGGAGTTAGTAGTCTCGAAGTTGAAGTTAATGATCCTATGGAAGAAGATGATCATGCGCCAGAAAACACAGTTGAAGATGATGGTACAAATACATTGATCCATGGCACATTTAGTGGCATAGTTGATCATGATGATTGAGATGACTTTGATATTCATGATTTACCTGTACTTGAGAAGGCATACGAGCCCCTTTATGAAAGCTCCCAAACAACTCTTCTCTCTGTTGTATTGTTGTTGTTGAACTTGAAGTTTATGAATGGTTTATCAAACATAGAAATCTCACGAATGTTAAGGTATGTCATTTATGTCATCTTTTTTCATCTATTTTAATTGTTGTTAGTTCATCACTAGTAAATAAAGGATGAAATATGTACCATTAATATTCTTTATATTAACAAATTATTTTTTGTTGTAGATTGATTGGTGAATTTTTGTTACCACCATCAAATATTTTACCTCAATCATATCGAGATTTATCTGCCATTATGAAAGATATTGGAATGGATTATAAAGTTACATGCATGTCCCAATGATCGTATTATATATCATAAACAACATGAATTTATGTGAGGATAGAAATGTCATATCCGTAGATATCGAAGAGATCAACTAACAAAAAAGGTGCCTTGCAAGGTTCTTCTTTATATTCCCATTATTTCATGTATGCAACAATTATTTAGGTGTGAAAGCTTAGTGCAATTTATGGATTACCATGCACAAAATAGAAGTGGAGATGACATCATTCGAATGCTTGCAGATGGTTCTGCATTTAGGGACATGAAGGAAAAATGGCCACACTTTAAATAATAACCTCATAATCTCAGACTTTCATTGGCAGCGGATGGTGTTAATCCATTTGGATAGTTGAGATCTATTTACTTTCGGTGTGGCCTATTTTTGTTATCAACAATGCTTGTTCCTCTCCATGGATGTCAATAAAGAGGGAGCACATAATGTTGGCAATGATTTTTTGATGTATTTGTTTATATCAATTTTCTTTATCATAGTAGTGTCTCATTTTTCTTATTTGTTGCATAATGACATATTTTTTTCATTTAATAATCATGTACATTAATTTATATATATTGCAGTAAAATGGTTATAATAATTATGTGATGTTTATGTTCATTCAACTATGTAAGTACCAAGTTAAAGATATGAATGTATATATTGAGCCTCTTATCAATGAGTTAGTAAAGTTATGGAATGGTGTCGCTATGTATGATGTCTCTAGACCAATAGGACAAAGACAATTTCAATTCCATGCAATACTTGTATGGACAATTCATGATGCCCCAGGGCTAACACATTTTTATGGTATGTTATAAGGTTTGACTGCACTTTAATAATATTTAATTTTATGAAGTAGATATCATGCATGTTTTTTAAATAATCTATTCATTATATATAATTATAAAAATTGACATATTTAATCCAATTATATATGATCTTACAGGTCTTCAAACAAAGGGAAAATTTGCATGTCCTCTTTGTGGTCCAAAGATGAAATCTCATCGTTCAACAAGTTTAGGAAAGAAAGTATTTGATGAGTATAGGCACTTCCTCCATCGAAATCATAAGTATCAAACTACTAAAAAAATATATTTTCAATGGGAAAGAAGAGACTACATCAAAACCACGAATGACACCTCACATATGGAAGTTGGAATATAATGGGAATTTATCGTCAAGGTTGTACATCCCAGGATCAAATTGTTTATATATATCATATATATGATATGTTCAAAATTTATATTTTATATTGTGTTGTATTTTACTCATGTTGTAATTGACAATGATTGTCGTTGTTAGTTTGTTTTACTTATATGCTTCATGAAAGTCATCAAGGCATTAATGGTCGGCTTCCAAAACGACTGAAAAGTTATCCCAAACAATTTAGTAGGTTTCCCTAATATGAGTAGCTACAGATTGTGCATTTGTTTGATGCAATGCACATCGGAAAAGAATATAATAGAAGCGATTGGAAAATATTGGATGGATTATCCAAAATTTGTAGTGACATTAGGGAAGCCAATCATGCAATAAAAAATTTCATTCAATTAAATGGCGATGGAGACCAAATTAATATAAGTTCTCTTCTTGGGTTATTAATGTACCAACAAATCAATGCTATAAAAGAAGTCATATGAAAATCCCATAGGATTTGTTGCAAACATAAACAATATCATAACAAAGAAAGGTGAATTTGAGTCAAGGATGAAAATGCATGATTGGAACTCTGTCATTAAGGTAATTAT
>VDFB02240738.1:0-10019 GCA_007258455.2 Sequoia sempervirens
AATTTGAAGATGTCTGCTTGACTCTGATGCTTTCGAATCCGATTCCAATCCTAGTCCAGAACGAAATCCACCTTCACTTGAGCACTTCAACTTTCTGTTCTTCTGTGTGTGTGTGAGAGCTCTCAAGAATTCATAATTAAATAAAATATATTCCTCATCTCTCCAAAGCTCTCCCAAAAATCCCAGATAAAAAGAAAAATCAATCTTTAAAACAAGCTTTCTTTTCAACCCTCAAACCCTATTGGCTCACACTGTCTTTTTAATTCTTTTATTTGTTTTTATTACTTTAATTCCCATTTTTCAACTTTTCTTGCACCACACATTATATATTTAATTTAAATAAATATTCACATAATTATCCACCACCAAATTTAATTAATTAAAATAATTTAAGCAGATTTATAATTTAATTATTATTTAATTGAAATGTAAGATTTTCAAAAATAATTAAATTATTTAAATATTTAAATACCATTTACTCCAACATTAAAATAAATAATTATTTCAATCATAAAGACTAGTCATAACTGTAAATGCCCTCATAAAATAAACTAAGACAAAACCCATAACACAACAGACAATAACGACAATAACACACATCGACTATACCAACAAATGAGACAACCTGACATCATGGGACAGGAGGACTTCATTGTCACCTCTGTATCAACATTTATCCGTTGGGTTATTTGGTGCTCGCCCTGTCCTGCCGAAGCAGGTGGAATCGAGACTTATACCTGCAATCCTGCATACAAACGAAGTTGTGTACATGTGCATATAAACATATATATATCAAAACATTAAATCCAGTTACTACATTGTGAGAAGGAATTGCAACATAACAGGGCACTCGCGAACGAGTGATGCTATATTGTCCTTCGTCACACCTATTCTAACAATTATAGCATAATCAAAGAATTACATTTCTAAATAACAATCATCACATTACATATTAAATTAAATCATTGCATCATATCACAATTCATAAAATTAACAGATATAATCAACCATAATGTCATATAAAGTAGTCATATCCAAAATGAAATAACATCGTCTAGCATCTAAACTAACCATATCAAACAATAGCAGTATCATCATAGTATCTGAATAACCACATCAAATAATAACAGTATCATCATAGTATCTGAGCATCAAACAAAACATAACACTACTGAGTCCATCTAGCAACCAGGAGGGTTATTACACCTAGGAGTATAATTTTGAAGCAAAAATTTGTGAGCCTCTAAAGATGGATCAAATAAGTACTTTCCCACTAATTCCATGCAAATAGGTTGGATATTTTGCTCTAGATCTGAGCTTCCATGGATGAGAATTGACAAATTTTTCAACTTTGTCATTTTGGCACTTCGAAAGGATTCAAGTCCACTTTCTCTTCAACCTATACACCTACAATCACACAAAGAGAGAGAGAAAGTGTTTTTTTGTTAGGAAATGGGAGTTCACCTTGGTCAAACCTCATTTTGGTAATTAAACCTTATGATGAAACAATGAAACATGAATAATGATACCTTGAATGATGTCTTGAAATGTAAATAAGCAATCTAACATGAAGTGGCCATGTACAATGTAGATCTTGATCGTGAATAGAGGTAGAATAATGCTTAATATTGGATCTTGAATGCTACATCACAACACTAGATCAACAACATGCTTGATGCATTATGCCTTTGACATGATAATAGATCTTGAATTGCTGCAACAAATGATGAAGAAATCTACCCTTGAATGCTTTATAAATTCTCTTGAATGCTCTTGTGAACTCTAGTAATCATAAACTTGCTATTATGAATGCTCTCTTGAAAATCTTAGGTGAAAATGAGTGAAATAACCTTGTATTTATACTTGTTTATTCCAAGTTTCCTGAAATTGCAACACTACAAACTGAGATTAGATCTAGGAAGATGAAATCCCATCAAAAATTGAATTTAAATTAGGTCTTGATTAGAGTGGGACTCATATACCCAAGGCAGCGTATGAGTCCTAGTGGCTCAAAATTGGGGCACAAACTCCAAGACAAGTCCTATTTAAGGTGAAATTCAAAATCATGTCCCAAGACCTAGGTGGGACACATATACCCAAGGTGGCGTATTAGTCCCAGACCACTAAATCTAGAAAAAATGACCCAAAACACTAAATTATGATTGGTTATTTGATATGTGTCGAGATTATCTATGGAAAAATGCATTTAATAAGGCTTATGGATGCAAAACCGGGCCAATTAAGGCATAGATAAGCCCAATTAATTAGTAAAACCCTAGATTAGTGTGAAAGTGTTAGGATACACTTTACAACACCCTAAATGAGGCACCATTAAGTCCATTTATTTTTTAAAGGACCCTAAACTTAATGTGAAGGTGTAAATAAATACACTTTACAACACTAAATTAAGGAAAAATTAGGTCTATTTAGCTTAAAAGGGCCCTAAACCTAATGTGAATGTGTAAAAAAAATTACAACACTAGATCAAGGTGATATTAGGTTCATTTTAATGTCAATCATTCCCAAATTAAGTGTGAAAATGTAAAGGACGACATTTTTCGTCACTATAGCAATTAAATGTGCTTTTTTTTAGCCATATGAGGATGAGGCTACCTAACCCCTTGCCCCCACTTAGTGCAAGACAAGGATGAGACGAGGTGATTGATGAGGAACATGAAAATCAATATTAATTAGAGGAACTAGGTTCTTCAACACAAGGAAGAGCACCACACTCCTTAATATGTTGAATTTTGTTACCCAAAGGCTTACATTCATTAGTAAAATGACCATGAATTCTATGATATGCACAAAATGAATTCTTGTAGTAAAATTTATTTCATTTTGTTGGAGGGAGAGATATCAAATGATCTTGGAGGAGTCTCGACAAGATACCCTCTTGATGAATGGTAGAAGGCATTCCTTTATTTTTCGACAAAGATAACCCTTGCTTAGTATTAGGTATCATACTTACACAAGACTCTTTAGATTGCAAAAATTTGTACTCTCCTTTACAGGAGGGTGTAAAATATATCAAATTCTAATCATTAGTGTTTTGCGTGATGACATTGATAGTAAGCAAATATTTATTTGTTTCTTTCATTTCTTGCAAAGGATAATAATCAAGACCACTAGTGTCTATGAATTCAGGATGCACTAATGTTAAAGTTGGCTTAGAGGAATCTTTTGTAAGAGTGATAATATTGAGTGAAGGCTTGTTTGTTTCATTCAAGGGACAATAACCAAGACCATTAGTTGTTCCTTGTTTATTAGGATCTATAGGGACACAGATACCTTGTTCTCTAGGGTAAAAGTACAAAGTTGTGTTACACTTTTAGCCAACTTATCAGCACAAGTGAATTTAAGTTTTTCTAACTAAAAATATATTTTGGTCAAACATATGATATTATAAGATTCATTCTAGCTAAGTTAGATATATCCACAACTTTTCCAACTAAAATTGTTGGCTAAATGCATGTGTAGCACCACTTTCAGGCCAATTTACTAAAAAAATAGATTTATTTGAAAAAAATGATGTTTTAACAATTTCTACTCATGTAAATAACATTTTTTTAAAATATAAAAATACCCTTTTGCAGATCCATGAGTCTAGTTTTCAAAAATGTATATATTAATAATTAAATTATTATTTTTATTTTTATTTTTATTTTTACTAAAATTAGGTTATTAGCACAAAATATTAGGTTGATTACCATTACAAGGAAAAATAGTAAAAATTATTTTAAAATTTTGAAAAAAATATGATGCACTAGATAAAAGAATCTTTATCAAGAGGGTATAATTTTTTTTCATTTGAGATAAATAGATAATATGAAAGTTGGCATCGAATGAAAACAACTATGTTTTAATACATGCACATTTTAATATTTATTTAAAAATATTATATATTTATCAAAATTGGAAAAAGAATATATCCATGCACTGAAATTTCAAGTTTAAAATACACACAAAAAACTTGAATGAGAAAAAATAAAAATTACTATATAAAGGTTGACATATCATGTGACTTCATTTTTCAACATTTTTTCAGTAACTAAATTATAGTGTCAATTTATCAAAAACTATATTCAAATAATTTTTAATTTTTTTTTAAAAAACACAAGCATAAAAGATACCAAAAAATAAATATTTCATTAGTTTACATCATTTCAAAATTAAAAACATATATGTCACCTTTTAGTGATTCAAGTTTAAAAGTTGGATCAGTGTTGGTCATTTCCTTTAAAAAGTGTGACACAGCTTTGTGCTTTTACCCTCTATCGCCACATCCTTTTCCACTATGCCCAAGTTATTTCATAACTTCGTAGCCTTTCCATAAAGCTTTTTCACTTCTTTTGAACTCGGTGGTTTTTCATAATTAAGTTCATCAAATTTTGTCATATAATTTGGTTCTTCCTCTAAAGTGTTTGAGGTGGATGTGTTCAAGGGGTCTTCTGAATTTTGTGTTGACATTATCGCTTTATATTTTCCCTTTTTAGACTCTTTGTTTATGATCTTGTATTCACCCATGAATGTAGGTACGAAATCAAAGGAACTCAAAGAATCTTCCAATAACTTTGTGACTTCCTCAATATTTTTTCCTGTCTTTCTGTTGCTTGGGTTCTACTTGTGTTGTTGGTGTAAATGTTTTCAAAGGATTCTCCTTTCCTTTCTTAATGTTTAGACAACTATTTGGTTTAGGGTTGGCTTCGAGTGTGTAAAATTTGTTGTTGTAGACATACTTCATTTCACAATGAAGAGTTCAAGGTATTAGGGTGTGTGCAAGAAGTTGAGTCCACTTTTTGGCCAAAAAGTGGAAGTGTTTTATCTGATTTTCAGCATTTGACACATTTGACCTTAAAATTTGAAGCACTTAGAGATGAAATCTTTAAAAAATTCAATAATCATAAAATGTAGTGCTCGGAGTATAGTTTCCAAATATGTAATTTATTTCAATACCCGGATTGTACAAATTGAGTTTTAATAGGCATTTCTAAAAACCACTATTTAAAAGTCCTTTTTTTTTACCATACCATGCACGTGTACGACATCCATATTTTGACTTAAATTATCATATTTTTGTAAATCCTTTTGGGATAAGTTTTAAGACTCACTGAAGCTTGTTCTTGATATTTTTTTGTATTTTTTTATTGAATATTTTTTTTTTTGTTAAATTTTTATTAGGCAGATTTGTCGTTTTGAAAAATCATCGTGTACGACATGCATAAGATGACCTAAACTTATCATTTTTTTTTCATTTTTTTTTTAAATTGAAAAGAATTGTTTGAAGTTTGTTCTCATGCAATCCGTTTGTCAAAATGTTATGTTGGTCAAAAGTTATTAAAATAGTTAAAAACTCTGATATTGAAAATTTATGGACCAATTTTATTAGAAATTAATTGAAAAATAGAAAAAATAATCCAATTGCAAAACAAATTACATATTTAGAATCTGCATTGTTTCATCTAAAATGGGTTTTAATTTCGTCAGAAAATTCTACAAAAAAGGTCGTCAGTCATATGTCCAAAGTTGGTATTTTTCTTTGACATTGTTAGGACCTTCAACTTGCAGGTCAAACCAGGTTGAAGGTTGAGGTTTGGACTTCCAATGCTTTTCCTGAACCAAAAACCTAAGCAAAAACCCGACCACAATGCAAAAGGAAATTCAAATTTTAAAAAAATGGGATCCCGCTTATAAAACGGGATCCCATTTATTCATAAACGGTATCCGTTTACTAATCAAGATCTCGTTACGTTTGAACTACATTCTGATCGTTGTCAGCGTAACAGGATCCCGTTTCATAAACGGGATCCCATTCACTAAGCAACGGCTCTGACATTCGAAGCTGGTGAACGGGATCCCGATTATGAAATGGGATCCTACTTATTAATAAATGGGATCCTGTTTTATAATCGGGATCCCGATTCATTTGAAGCGAGATCCCGTGTTATTAACGGGATCCTGTTTATATGATTTAAATTCACTGTGCACAACTTTTTTGAAGTCTGCAACTTGCATGTACGGCTGAGAGCACTAAAAATGAATGATTTTTCATAAGCTATTGTATTTACAGGTCAGAACTTAATTTTTAAAGTGGAATTGTGGTAATTTTTACTTGTTTTGATGAACACAAGAGGAAGAATTTTGTCTTAATAGGTATTCAACTTCCAATTTGGATTGAATATTTTGAAGAATTTCACTATTAACTTTCATTTGTACTTGAGAATTTTATAATCATGGGAGATAAAGCTCGTAATAAAAGAAGGAAGACATTGACTCCTCAAGAAGTTGAAGCAAATAGGGAAAAAGAGAGACAAAGACAAAGAGAAAGAAGAATGAGAATGAAATCAATGAATGATGGTGGAGCAACCAATTCAACAACTATTGAAGATGAAAACATTGAGGATACCATGGTTGTCGATGAAGTTAATTTGCAAGGAGTCAATTTGGAGAAGAATATGATTATACAAAAAAGTCCTACTATGTCTTCAAATCCCTCTTTGAATGCTATGGAGAATGTTTCAATATGCACAAATCCAGGTACGTCTTCAAATCCACATGTTATTGAAATGGTAAATTTGTATGTAGAAGTTTTACAAGATGCTAGACTTAATGATGTTGACATTGACTATATTCAGAGAGACGAACCTTTTATAGAATTTGTTGAAAACGAAAAAAGAAAAATCTTTTGTTGCAAGTGAAAATCAAAATGATCATTTTCTTGTGATTTTAAATGAAAATAAAATGAAGGTGAAAATGAAAATTAAAATGAAAATGAAAATGAAAAAAAATGAAAATGAAAATGAAAATGAAGATGAAAATGAAGATGAAAATGAAAATGAAGATGAAAATGAAGATGAAAATGAAAATGAAAATGAAAATGAAAATGAAGATGAAAATGAAGATGAAGATGTAAATGAAAATGAAAATGAAAATGAAAACTGTTTTGTTGATGAAAATGAAGATGAAAATCTAGAATGTGATGTTGAATTTAGTGAAAATACTTTTTTTTAAATTGGAAGTGGTGTTTTCGATAATCTTCCTGGTCAAACTTCTTGGAGGCAAATAAGAACACATGCAAATAGAATATACACCAAATTCTTTTATCATAAAAAATTTGCATTTCAATGTCAATTAATGATGCAATTGATGAGAATGCAAAAAATGAGGAAAGTAATGAATAGGTTAGGCTTTTATGTTAAACCAAAAAGAAAAGATCAATCATTAAAACATGCTATGTCTACTGTTGCTAGTGCCATTCAATTTATTGGGAAAAATAGTCGATCTAAAGATAAAAACACAGCAAGAAGAGCTATAACTACTGCTATAGTTAACAAAGCAACTTTAAATAAAAGAATGGTAAACAATATTAGTGAAGTTTTAAAAATACATCCTAAAACATTACTAAGAGCGGCAAAAAGAAGAGAAAGTATAGAAAATGATCCTATCAATCAATGTTGGAGTTTCAGTGGACGACTACCGAGGTCTGATATAAAATTGAATGTTGAAATTAAATCTTTGATCGAAAAATATTGGCATGATAATACTAGGGTTTCATCTAATGCTAGAGATGTTTTAAAAATTAAGGGTGGGGTCCAAAGTTCATGATCCTCACCCAAAACACCTATTAGATACAACACAACTGAATTTTATAGAAAATTTTGTAGCGATTCAGTGTTACCTAGTAATATTGAAATAAGTCAAAGGTCTTTTGAAAAATGTAAACCCTGGTATGTAAAAATTAATAAACAATGAATATCTTGTTGTTGTAAAATATATGTTCAATTTCGTTATTTTTATGATGTTTTTCGATATATACATTGTACCTTGCATACCAATACGATTAGGACAGATTGTGGTATTGATATGCCATCCTAAGCAATAAGAGAGTTTTGTCGTTTGTTTTGTGAAAATATAATGATAAATTATTTTACGGTTCTTGTATTTTGGACAATGTATTAATCCGTGGAAATCTTTTCACTTTAAGAATTTGCTTCATGAAAGTGTTGATCATGATTTGGACAACAATTAGTAGATGTCAAAAGATTTAGGAACAAGATTCTTAAAAGATGGAAAAATAGGAAAGTGTTGTGATTTAGTTATAGAAAAAGTTAGTGTGCATGCATTTATGAGTGAATTTAATAATAAAATTGTACCAAAATATGTTATGCACTTTGAACATGCTCGATGGTTTGATGGCCAATTTCGCGCATGTAGAAACACATTTCCAATTGGTACTATACTTTCAGTGGTTGATTTTGCGGAGAATTATACTCTCGCTCCGCAAGAGGAAATTCAATCTCAATATTATAATTCAGTGCAAGTAGCTATGTTTGTCCATATTGTTTATAGACATGCAGATGATAGCACTAAGGAATCAAGAAAAGTTTTGAGGGAGTATCATTTTTATTTGAGTGACAACCGGTTACACTCATCAGAGTTTGTTCAATATTGTTTTAGTATATTTTATAGAAATTTAAGAGAAAGAGGAATCCATATGAAAGAACACCTCATATGGTCAGATAATTGTACGGGGCAGTTCAAAAATGCTAGAATGTTCTATTGGTTAAGTAGGGTTCACAAGGAACTTAATGTCCAACATATATGGAGTTTTTTTGAAGCTGGGCATGGTAAAGGAGAATATGATGGAGCTGGTGCGTGTGTCAAAAGAATTCTTGCTACAGAACAATTAAAATTGAGGATTCAAAGAAAATTTAAAAAATGCACATGAGATTGTGGATTGGGTGTATTGTGAAGATTACCAAGACTCTGTCTGAAAGGGATTACTCACAGTTCATTGATTCTTTTGGTTGGTGGAAGAAGAGAACATTGTATCTAGAGTTGATTGTGAGACAATTAGTGGATCTACTAAATGGCATTCATTGAAAAGGAAGAACAAGACATGGACTATTTGGACAAGGGAGCTTGCATGTTTTACAAGCCACATCTCAGAGATTAAAGCTTAGAAAATAATAGTAATGGGTTGAATACGCTGGGAGCAAGATCGCTGACAAATCATGTAAGCACATAATCAATACGAGAGAACTATTGAAATGATCAATTGTTTGCATCCAAGATTATACCATGTTTTACCTTGTACAAGAAGGTAATTTTAATTCAATTTATTTTATTTTATTTAACTTTATTAAGTTATTTTGTAATACTAAATTATTTATATGGATATGCACAAGTTATTAAATCTAATTTTGTTGGCAGGACATGTGTATGTTGTTATTGCACCTGAGGGGAATGAAGAGCAAACATAATATTGGTTGGCTCGTTGTGTGGAAACTAAACATAAATTGATAACACCTTGAGAAGACGATGATAGCTTTCATTATCCAACAGGTACGGTGATCCCCTTAAGACACCTCCTTAAGCAAATTCTTAAAACATACAAGTTTTAGATCTTAAGCAATTTTTTAGAACAAGTCTTTGATCCTTAAGAAAAATTTTGAGAACTTATTTGATGATGGTTTTTAACATGTTTTCCAAAGAGGGACGGTGGTGGTTGTTGGAACTTGGCTACAAAAATACTTGAGAAGAAAGAATGGTCTACTTGCATTCGAAGACTATGAAACACATACAAAGATTATGCATTATTCACATTTGGTGGTGGCAACAAATATAAAACTAGAGCACTATCGTGGAAGACCTTCAAAAAAATTACTATGGTCAATTTCTATGGAAGAGCATGAGGTAATCATGGATGCATTGCAAAAAAGAGAGGATGCAGATGGTACAATGGATTAAGTAAATATAGTTTTAGTTTTATTTTGTCCTTTTAAATACATTAAATACATGTTTCGACATTGGTCAAGTGTGTTATTAGTTGAAATTGATTTAAATTGTCCTTTTATACATCCTTAAGGTATAATCACAAAAAGGATCTAGTCCATGCAGATTCAACCTAGACAACATGGAATACTTGGTAAAAATAGGTAATTATTAGTTAAATTATATTTAAATACATGTTTTGATTACATATTGATATTGTTTGGACATTAATAGTTAAAATTGAT
>VDFB02240739.1:0-13925 GCA_007258455.2 Sequoia sempervirens
TCAAAGTTGGTTTCAAACTGGGTAGAAAGGCCAATCAGAAAGGTGAAAATTTTGATCATTCCAAAAATGGTCAAAGGTGGCATCATGTCAAAGAGTTCATTGGCATGGTTCCAATGCCCCTCATTTGATAAAAAATGGAGCTCGTACAATGAAGATATGACCAATCAAAGTTGAAGGTTGACTAGATGTTGACGTGGCAGTTGATTGGATGTTGACGTGACAAGTGCAGGTGATGTGGCAAAAATGTGGATGCCCCTCACTAAATTCATGTACCACCACTATACCATGCTTTATTTTTTAGAAATAAAGTGGTGGAGGTTTATTTTATTTCACAAAATCCATTTTATGGGATTCCAAGTAGATTTTGTGGGATCCCAAGTGGATTTTTGTGGGATTTAAAGGCAGCGGATTAAAACCAAATCTCCTAAAAATTAAAAAATTAAACCCTTTAAAACAATAATGAATAAACCTGAATCTCCTAAGTTTAAAGAATTTAATCCCCAAATAAAAGTAGAAAATCCAAAAATAAAATACTAAATCTTGAGGTATGCCTTCTTACCACCCATATTTTTTTGTGAATATGTATCTTTATCTTAATTTTGGTATAGATAGTTGCCTATTCATCAAGAAAAAAAGAAAATACTAACCCTATAAACAAGGGCCTAATCATTAGACTATTAAAGCCGTTTACATAGTATAATTAAAGGGCTTAGATA
Organism: Sequoia sempervirens; assembly: GCA_007258455.2. Classification (NCBI taxonomy): domain Eukaryota; kingdom Viridiplantae; phylum Streptophyta; class Pinopsida; order Cupressales; family Cupressaceae; genus Sequoia; species Sequoia sempervirens. The sequence continues at coordinate 717 of VDFB02240739.1, forward strand.
ATATTTTAAATGATTTATGAGATTTTCCTATTGTAAATGGAGGATTTTTCAAAGATTTGTAAATGCTTCTAAGGGATTATTTTGTAAGGCTCAAAATTATAAAAGCCGTTAAACTTAAGGGGGTTAGGATTTTAATGATATTTTAAGGGGAGATTTTGAAGATTTTTGTTGTAAATGGGAGATTGTAAAATCATATGGTTTTAAACCATATTAGGCAAAATTATTGTATAAAAAAGGGGATTTTTGGCTTTGTAAGAGGAATGAAAATTAGGAGAGGAAATTAGGGAATTGGAAAATTCTTTTGAGAAGAGTTTTTTTTGTAAGCAAGTATCTAACTCAAGAAGGAGAGTACGCAAGTATCTTTAGGTGCAAGAGGAGTTTGTGAGTGATCTTGCAATGTAGGACTAGATCTTGGATGGTGTAAGAAAGCCTGTTAAAGCTTGGCGTTATTAATAAAGTGGTCCAACATTGAGAAGCAGACCCGAAGATGTAGCTCATGTTGAGTGAACTCTGTTATCAAGCTCGTGATCTCTCTTTTCTTTTTTGTCTTATAATTATCTTTCATTCCTTTCAATATTTGATTCCTTTTGAATTCTAATTATGAAATTTAAGTAATTAGTTAGAGTCATTAAATTATTAAGAAAACTTAATTTATGTAATTTCAAAGGTTAAAAATACATAACCATGCAATTCTATTTGTGATTAGGATAAAATCAATAATTATGAAAAAGTGCAAATTATTTGTAACCCTTTAATTATAGATCAAGTTTGGTATCAAAGCAGTTTAAAGGAAAAAATTGCAAGTGGTGGATGTTAACCAGGTTGAAATTAAAGCAAGGAGAAGGTGCACTTGAAGAGTTTAGTCTAGAGATCGAATTGAGAAAATCCATGGAGCAATCGAAAGAAGGAAAACCTTCTAGTCTTGAAATATTTGAGAATGAAGAACTATTTTGCAAAGCATTCCTAGATATCAAGATGATGGTGAAAGAATTGTACAAAGACCATTAGAAGAAAAAGGAGAAGAAAAACATAAAGGAGGAGGAAGGTGAATCCTCTTTGAAAGATGACAAAGGAAAAGGAGTAGGAGGTGGTAGTGAACCTCCTAAACCTCCATTCCCGTCTTCTTCATCATCTTCTTCTTCTTCCTCTTCATCTTATTTTTCTACTTCTTCCCCCAAGAAGAAACAACTTGTACAGTATGTTCATCAAATTCACCTTTGCTAAAACTTGATGTTAAATTTGATTTTCCAATCTATAATGGAGAACTGGATGCAAAGAAACTTGACAATTGGATCAAACAAGTTGAATTTTATTGCAAGGTACAAAAGTTAATCGATGATGCTTCAAAGATACAATTAGCCACTCTTCGCCTAGGAGGCACAACTCTAATTTGGTGGGAGAGTAGAACTTAGGAAGATCTAAGCCGATATGGTAAAATTATTTCTTCTTGGTTTGAGTTTACAACTCCACTTAAGAAACAATTTTATCCATTAGGACACATGGAAAAATTAGTAATCAATTGGCAATCATTAAGGAAAGAGAAATGACAAAGTGTGCAAGAATACACACAGGAGTTTTGGAAAAATTGTTAATTTTGGGCATTCCTTTATACACGCAAGAAACTTTGTTGAAGTATATATGTGGATTACATGAAAAATTAAGGCATACAATAATTATGTTCAATCCAACTAACCTTGATGAAGTTAGTGTGCAAGCCATTCATCTTGATATAGGCACAAAGAGTAGCCATGACTGTTTCTTAATGGAATCTAGTAAGTAGAAAGGAAAAAAGAAAGCGAAGAAGGAAATGCAGTGGGGAGATTTTGTGAAGAAAGAGGAGGAAAAGCCTTATTTCTCACACTACAAAAAGAAAGGGCATGAAGATGAAATTTTTTGGAAATTTCATCTTGATCAAAAACCAAAGTGATACAAATATTGAAAGGGTAAGCAAAAGAGTGCAACCATTGTGCAAGACCTCGGATCAGATTCCAATAATGAAACCAAGATAACAGTTGTGGGTATAAAAGTTATCATTCATGTTGCTAGTACTAGTTCCCATGCTTCTTCTGTAAAGAATAATGAGATCCTTGTTGAAAGTAAAAGGAATGAATTGTTTCATATAAGGACTATTACAAAACAGAGTAAAATTGATACACTCATAAATAGTGGATCACAAGCAAACTTAATATCTGAACAAGTTGCTAAGAAATTGGGATTAAAAACAATACCTCATCCTAAGCCATATTCATTAGGTTGGGTGCATGATAATGCTCAGTTACATGTCTCACTTCAATGTAAACTCCAATTTGCAATCACATCCAAGTTTGTAGATGAGGTAGAGTAGATGTAATTCCACTTGAAATTTGTGGAATGATTTTCGAAAGTCCTTATTTGTATGACATAAAGGACATTTTATATAGGGAACATAACAAATATCATTTGTTTAAGGATGGAATTGAATTCATTGTGAAAAATTATCACATGAAGAGTGATAAATCTATTGTAAACATAGGGCATTTGAAAATGGTTGTAAATGCAAGCAAGACATTAACCCTTATGTTTGTAATAGCTAGTGATATTAAGCATGAAAATAAAATGATTTCTAATCATGATAAGGTGTCACAGACAACACAACGTGAGGATTAGTTGCAAGAACATTTAAGTCTTCCACCTCAGGTAGTAAAAGGGGGTTTGAATGACTCATTTTCTAATGATTATCCTATTCATGAGATTCAACAAGATAATTTTTCCTTCACATCAATATATTCAATATTGTTTCTTATCATTCTACTAGTTAGTTCTATGTGGATAGTGGATGCAACAATGAGTATTGATGGGTATTTAGTGGATTGTATGAGTTATGCTATCTCATTCTTCATCTTGTTTGTGATGAGTCAGATGATCAAAATTTCAACAGGGTGGATAGATGATACTAGGAAAGTGAGGTGACAATGCCCTCATTTAATCTCTATGTAAAAATAGACTTTTGGTGGTCCAAAAGCTTCTCAATTGGGAGGAATGATCTAGGAAGATCTAGAAGACCTAAAAAATTGAGTCTTAAAATTTGGCTGAACCATCACCATGTCAAAATGCTTTGAAAATTGGACCCAACACAACTTGAATGGGTGAAAAAGGAGCTTGTACGCCAAAGTTATGGTCAGTAAAAGTTGGGGTCAAATCGGGTACAAAGGCCAGTAAGAAAGGTGAATTTTTTTATCATTCTAGAAATGGTCAAAGGTGGAACCATAACGAAGAGCTCATCACCATGATTCCAACGCCACTCGTTTGGTCGAAAATGAAGCTCGTACAATGAAGATATGGCTAGTCAAAGTTGAAGGTTGACTAGACGCTGACATGGCAGTTGATTGGATGCTAACGTGGCAAGTGCAGGTGATGTGGAAAATATGTGGATCCCCCTCACTAAATTCATGTACCACCACTACACCATGCTTTATTTTAGAGAAATAAAGTGGTGGAGGTTTATTTTATTTCACATAATCCATTTTATGGGATTCCAAATGGATTTTGTGAGATCCCAAGTAGATTTTATGGGATTTAAAGGCAATGGATTAAAACAAAATCTCCTAAAAGTTAAAAAATTAAACCCTTTAAAACAATAATGAATAAGCTCAAATCTCCTAAGTTTAAAGAATTTAACCCCCAAATAAAAGTAGGAAATCAAAGATTAAAATGCAACCCTATAAATGGGGCCTAATCTTTAGAATATTAAAGTCATATTGTAAAGGGCTTAGATAATATTTTAAATGATTTATAGGATTCCTATTGTAAAATGGGGATTTTCAAAAGATGTAAGACACCTAGAGGATTATTTTGTAAGCTCAAAATTATAAGAGTCGTCAAACTTGGGGGTTAAGGATTTTTAATGGGGGTACAGGGGGTATTTTTGAATATTTTGTTGTAAATGGGAGATTGTAAAATCATATGGTTTTAAACCATATTAGGTAAAATTATATGCATAAAAAAGGGGATTTTTGGCTTTGTAAGAGGAATGGAAATTAGGAGAGGAAATTAGGGAATTGGAGAATTATTTTGAGAAGAGATTTTTTTGTACTTGCACAAAGACTTGTATTTGTATTCTTTAAGTGTAATGGGGTTATGAAGCGATTGAATCCTAACTCAAGAAGGAGATTACACAAGTAGCTTTAGGTGCAAGAGGAGATTGCGAGCGATCTTGTAATGTAGGGTTGGAACTTGGATGACATAAAAAAGCATGTTAAAGCTTGGTGTCATTAATAAAGTGGTCCAACATTGAAAATCGGACCCGAAGATGGAGCTCATGTTGAGCGAACTTTGTTATCAAGCTCATGATTTCTCTTCCTATCTATCTTATAATTCTCTTGCATTCCTTTCAGTATTTGATGCCTTTGGAGTTCTAATTATGACATTTAAGTAATTAGTTAGAGTCATTAAATTATTAAGTGAACTCAATTTTTGTAATTTCAAAGGTTAAAAATACATAACCACACAATTTTCTTTGTGATAGGGATAAAAATTTTAATGAGTAAAGTGAAAATTATTTGTAACCCTTTAATTACAAATCAGCCACTGTCTTTCCCTTGTAGGCCTATCCTCCCTCCCATTATAATGATCTAGATTGGGAGTAAGATGACCAACTGGTTAATGAGGAGTAGGGTGTACCTCTTCTTTTTTTGTAGATTAGATTTGTGTGTGTGTTGTGTCCTCCCCATGCTTGTATTTGTGTTTTCAATCCCACTTGGAGGACCCTTGCTACCCTTGTAGGTGCTTGGATATAGGCTTGGAAAAAAAATTCGTGAACTTCCTCTATATGTTTCAATATTCTTCTATATGTTGTAATTTTCTTTTCAATAATTGGGGATGATGCAAAGCATTGGGGGCATTTAGGCCATCTTCCATGTTGACCCAATTTTTTATTTTTATTTTGTCTTCATGTGCTCATCTTCACAATCTAGAGACTTCAGGAATTGATGATCTTTTGTTCATACACCAAGTGCTACCTATTTATATATGAATTGATTTGACCTTGAACTCCTAGATCCCCTTGTCTCTTGATTTCTTAATTTTTTCTTGTTTAACATTTTCTTTTTGTTCATTTATCTCTCTCTATCTACTTAGTGATGTTGTGGTGCTTATGTGTTGTCCCTTGTGTGTGTGACAAAATTTCCACATTTACATCTCACAATGTATCATGAGCCACAACATCCTTGCTTCTTCTTTCTCTCCTTAGGATGCTGCACATGCCTCTATTTTGCATGCACCATCCTAAGGAGGGGATACCACACTTCTTTGATTTTCAATAAGGTGAATTCAGTGGCCAACAAATCCCTTACTAGAATTTTTTCATTTTTTAAAAATGCATTCTTCAACAAGGACCCTTAGTGAAACTTTTCTTTCAAAAGTGAATTTGTTGCAAAAGAATATGAAAAATTTCCTTCGAAAATGGAGTACATTTTTCTGATGAAGAAGTCTGAAAATTTTCCTTTGAGAAAGAGCATGGGTATGTGTAGGATCGTCATGGAAAAAGTAGGCCCTTAAGTGACAAAATTTTTAGAAAAATCAGAGTTAGGCAACTTGACGTAAAAATTTGAATAAGTTATCTATATTGTTTCAAAAATTATGTACGAATAGAATCTATAGAAAATTGAATGTAGTTCTAAACTACTAGGTTTATTTTAAAAATAAATAAATCTATTTGGTGAAAATTTGAAATTTCAATGCAGTAGTACTTAAATTTTAGGGAAAAAATAAGTAGGTGTCTGTCTCACCACCTTAACCACTATAAAATGATAATATATTTTTATAAGATTTTAGATATAGAGAGGACTCATGCCTCGATGTGATGCATATTTTTTGTATTTTTTCAAGTTAATAATTAGTGTGATTTTCTTATTACAACTTTTAAAAATATAAAAAATTGTATCTTGATCACCTGCTTGGTCAAAACTTCATGAATTTTTTTTTTTTTTATCTATGAGTCATGTGGAAGCATATAATGTGATGCATGTTTAGATTCAAAATGTGATACGTTTAGAAGTTACACATATGTTTTTCAATCAACCTATCAATCATGACTTTTAGTTGTAATTCAAATAGAAAATCAATAATAATTATTTATTAAATTCAAAGTAAAGAATAATTTATATTGGTGGAAAGCTGAGAATCTCCTTAAAAACCCTTTTTGTTTCATCAATTTTGGGTAAAACAAGTCGTCAGCCACATACCCTACACATACCCACCATATCACCACTTTTTGGCCCATCATGATCCTACACATACCCACATTCTTTTTATCAGATTCCTTGATGAAAGAGATCTTTCAAAAGGATTCCTTGATGACAAAATCATTGTGAAAAATGTCATGCTATTCAAATTAGTGTGTCCCTTTTTGTGGGCCCCTTTCTATCTTGATGGGTTCTCGAAGGAATCCCTTTGAAATCCTCTCCTTCAATTTCTTACTTTGTGATATGCCTATTTATCTTGTCTTTTCTACCCAATATGTTTTTTCTCTAGCTTAACATGTTTTGTAGGACCAAGCACCTATAAAGTCGCTTTTAATATCAAGATTTCCTAGCAGGATTGAGCACCTCATTAAGATTTCTTTACAAGATCAAACACTTGTAAGGGCCTTTTGTATCCAACTCTTCAAGACCGAGAACTTGTAGATTCCTTTCATGTCAAGCCCCATGGGATGAAGAACCTATAGAGCCTTTGTTCAACTTTTATGGGACTGAGAACCCATGGAGCCAATTTCATAGGACTGGGTAATTGTGGAGCCATCTCTCTCTCTCTCTCTCTTTCACATCAAGGTTGCCCTACGACATTGAGAACCTATAGAGCTGCTACCTCCTCCACATATAGGTGTGACAAATCAAAGATATGATTCCTTGACAATTAAGGTATATTCTCTTCAACCTCTTTCTACTTTACCTCACATTCGCATTACCACACATGCTCGCTAAAGTGGGGGAAAAATGTAATGGCATGAATTTGCACCCTTAGGAAAATTCCCCATTTTATCACCCCTACCTTAGAAAATGTAAACTTGATGATGCAATTTCACTGCTACCACCTCACTCCTTCCACTAGGTTGTGTCATTTTATGTCTATGGAGGAATATTTTTCAGGGACATGCACACACTACACAGACATCCACAATTTTTATTGTCATCTTAATAGGATTCCTATCCCTGCATTCCATAGAGACGTTACATCTTCCATTGGTTGCAAAGTGTAACATCTCCTACCTCCTTGATCGACAAAACTCAAGCCTTCTACCACCCTTTTTCCAATTCAAATGTTCTAATTGTCATTCCTTCACACTCTCTTGGACTCATTCACTATCTTGCTTCACTCTCATGCATTCTACTCTCATACTTGGATTCTACACCACTTCTCTTGGCTACAATCTCTTCATTTTGGCTCCAACACCATGTTCTTGTTGCAACACCATCACCATTGGAGGATCATCAAGCTTCGTCCTTCTGCTATTAGCTTTGAGTGCTCATAGTTGAGAAGGTGATATTGCTATTTGTTTTCCATTTGCATCATCTTGTTTATTGAGTAGTGTTCTATTTGTTTGTGCTCTCTACTTGGCAATATTGCTTCCTTTCTATTTCCATTATCAAATTCTATGTACTTTTTGGCTATCTAGCTATCCATGGAGGTGGGAAAACCAAAACAAGGGTGTAAATGAGGTATACCTCAAACACAACCCAACATTTTTCTCGTTTCCGTGTGTGTAGGTATTTTCAAGTGGAGCTACTTGAAGAATCAACTCATGGGTGAAAAGGTACATTTTCCCACTCTCCTTGTTGTGTTTGGCATAGTTTTTTTTAACATCTTTTTCATTATATTCATTTTTTCTACATTTTTTTTATTCTATGTCAAAGCATAAAACATCACATAGTCAGACAGCTAGTATGCTTGCTTGTGTTTTTGTCTATTTTTTGGACCCCTTCCTATATGGACACCAGCGTATCCTTGAGACACTAGTGTGTTGCGCTAGAGTTCAAGATCCACACTGTCATCCTCAAAATAGTGAGTTGTGTGGTCATAAAACTGGACCTTGGAAGTTGACTCTTCTAACCTTGTGAACATCTATTTTTAGCAAAAGGAAAGCAACAAGATATTCACCATTCCTTTTAAGCCTCAATACTTTTCCCTTTTCAATCTATGTAGCAAACTTGAGGTAGTTTATGGTAGCTTGTTCCTTGGGGCTCTCCTATGACCTGGAGTCCCAAGGGTGATGGGTGACCCTTCTCTACAATTGCATGGTATATGAGAAATGGGGAATGGCACACAATTGAGTAAAAGAAGGTAGTGAATTCATAAAGTTTGTAGAAAATTAAGAAAAAAGAAGATTGTACCACTATTGCGTTTGAGTGTTGACAAATTAAAATGATGAAGAGGTTGTGGCATTTAGAGAGGATGATTTTGTATGCTGAAGAAAGGTCATTTGAAGACAATGTGTACTGTGTTTGATTTATTTAATAAAATCCATTTTTTTGTTGTAATTTCTTATTATGTTGGGGAAAAGTATTGACCATTTCAATGTGTAATTGATATTGTGAGAATGGAGGAATATTGTTTATTTGTAATTTTGGATAATGAGAGGACCCTTTGCATCACATACATATGTATGTATGTCTTGGTGGGGTAAGGCATATAGGTTGGCGGGGTTAAGGAATATATGGCCATCAGTGAAGCTTGGTTGTTCCCAACTTCACCACCGACTTGTGCTTGGATACCGACCTATTCACCTCAAGGGTGAATGGGATGGTACCAACCCCACTATCACATTCACCCTTGGTTCTGACCTATATGTTGAGAAATATATGTATGTATGTGTGTATGTACATACATATACACATATACACACACACATGTGTGTGTAGAAAGTCAACATTAATCAATATATCGATTGATATTAATTGACTAAATTATTAGTTTGGTCAATTGTATTAATTTATTAACTAGGTATTAGATCAATTGTTAGGAATCAGGGCCCAAGTTCTAGTCTTAACATGGGTGAGGATTCACTATTAATAGTATGTGGTTTAGATTTTAGTGAATTACTATTTTAAGGTTAAACTTTGGTTTTTAAGGTTTATGATTAATTTAGGGTTTATGTTAATCCATTTAGAGATTTATGCTTAAAATTATCAATTTCACAACAAAATTTACATATACACACACAAACATAATTTTTAAATATAATTTTGTAAAACAAATAAAAATACAATTTTAATTAAATTTTTATATTAAAAAGTTTATTTTAAAAGAAAAGGTTAAAAGCTATGTCATGCTAATGGCTAAAAATTCTCAAAGAAGTATGAACCATGTATACAAAAGCTATCTTAGATGTTTACATAGGGCATATGCAAGTGAACTTGAGCTCCTAAAATGCATTTGAAAAAAGTTATTCAGGTAAAATGATTTTAAATAGTATTTTCATTAAATTTTATTTCATGTGTTTTAGTCCTTTATTGTGATGTAAGCAATAAGTGAGGTTTATCTATTTTTGGATAGAACACTTCCAATCAAATATTGACTAAAACACTTTTAATCAAAACTTTTAAATTAACAAAAAAAATTGATAAAACTTTAACTTTCATCCATAAATAAATTAAAAATCAAAATTAACACTATAGAATGTGTAAAGATATAATTAAATTAAATTCAAATGAATTATCTAACAATTTTTAAAAATCTACCTTATATAATAATTACAATTAGAACAACCTTTTCAAAATAAAATAAATTCAAACAAAAACAAAAAGTACTAACTATTTAATTTTGACCCTTAATGTAATGTAGTAATCAGAAGAAGCTGCATAAAAAGGACAGAATTGACATAGATAATGGTAGATTCCACAAGGTGAAATTAGAGGCCACAAATTCAAAAGAAAGATGAAACAATTATTCATGTGCATCCAAACAACAGACTGGTCGTGGAGATTAATATGGGTTGAGTGTGACTGATGTCGGTGATGGCCAAAGATGAGTTGTCATCCGTGATGTTAAGGCCAAAAATATTCCAAAGCTGTTCAAACGACTGCCTTTAAATATATATCAATAGCAGTCAATTCACAATTTTACACAAGGATGTTCCAAAAAAATAGAGGATGTATTGCAAGGACAATGAGAAGAATTGGAAGAACAATATCCAAGAGTTTGGAAAAAAATTAATTCATCGTCATTTGGTGGTCGCATGTTATACATACTACAAGCTAATCTACACGTCCCTCCATTTGAAAGAAAGATAAATACAGATGTCCTAGAACTATATAATTTGAAAAAAATAAAAAAAATCTCAATATTAAACATTAAATATTAATCATTAAGTTGAAATTTAAACCTTAAATCCTAAATGCTAACATTAATAAAAAATCATAAATATTGAACCCTAGGCCTTACAACATGAACCCTCAGCAATAAACCTTACCACCAAACCATATACACAAATAATTGAATCCAAATTCTATACAATGGGTGCTTAATGTGTATAATAGTAAATTTTAATGTTAAACATTAAACACTCAACCCTTAAGTTTTAAAGCTAGATAAGAAAATCTAAACCTTAAATCGTAAATATTGAACCCTCTGCCTTGAAACTTGAACACCAAATAATGAACCTTAGTGTTGAACCCTCCACATACAAAAATAAATGTAAACATTAAAATATGAGTAATAAACATAAACTATATCCTAATAATATGCATTGAATGTTAAAACCTTAATTTAATAAAAGCTAAACCTTTTTATGAACATTGAACCCTAAAACTTGAGCTACAAACCTTTAACTCTAAATCCTAAATTGCAAATGTTGAACAATATATTTTTACTCTTGAATAATGAATAATGAATATTAGCACTAAACCTTGTATACGAAAAATAAATCTAAATTCTAAATTATGTTGAGCATTAAAGATAAGACACAAAATATGAATGCTAAATATTATTTATTGTAAGCCTTGAACATTCAAACCTAAAAATTCAGTGTGAACCCTAAAATTTGATTAAAACATTCAAAGTGAATGGAAATCTAAACCTTAAACATTAAATTATGATCATCAAATATTGAAAATAAAATGGTTGGTATTATATGTTGAATGATACAAATTAAGTAATAAATGGTAAATATTGAACACTAGGACTTATACATTTATCCATGAGTCTAAAGGTTAATGTTTAGGCTTGTTAGCAGGAAAGAGTAATAGTGTAGACACCATTGGAAAAATCCTACCACATCTTGCTGCAAAGAGATTGCAGACCCTAAAATTGAAAAGGCACCATATAAACTATGGTACAATAGATGGGTCACGTCCCATCCTATAGATATATGTATAAAGAAGGATATGAGTGACAAAAGAAGAGAGATATAGGAATAAAGAAGAGAGAACATAGGAATATATGTAAGAAGTGTATATAAAATTGTATAATGTATAAGAATTATATGTAAGAAAAGGAAGAGATAGGCAGAGTATAGGGGAAGATATATATTGTACTCTTTTGATATGATTAATATAATGATTATTGGGATTCTATCTATTTGATGTTATCTATTCTCCTATGGATATATAATTAATTAGTTCATCCTTTTTTTTCTAAACTAATGGGTGTTTTCCTTTATATGATTGAGTCTGGGGTATAAACTACAACACTCAGAAACTAATTGGGGCTCAAAAATTCAATCTATGTTTCCCCAGTTTTCTTGCTAACATTTGTTCCTCTACAAAGAATTTGTTTAGGTGATATAAAGGGCAATAACATCCAAAAGTTTAAATTTCAATCAAACACAAGAAAAGGAAAATATAATCTTGATGAAGCTATGAAGATCTGAAGAACTATCATCTTGGTGTTTACCCTGTTAGAGTGGGTTAGGCACCAAGAACATAGAGAATTAAAAGTGTGAGAGATTCCAAAAGGGATCCTTGAAGAGATGTGACCTCTAAGAAAATATATCAAATAACTATAATGAGAAATGATAAACAGATTAATGGAACCCCAAATCAATCAAACCAATGGGAAAAGGAGATAAGACAACCATAAGAAATATTAGAGAACAAATGGAATTGAAAAGGAAAATAAGCATGATAAGCCCAAATAAACATAGATAAGTAATAGGAGAGAAGAGAGCAAGAGATAATGTGAGGGTTGGTTATACATTTGGATGAGGTGTGTTGCATGCCAAAATGGAAAAATTTATAGTAAGTGTATGGCCTTTTGGTTCAATTTATATTGTGTTATTTATTTCATTTTTTTATTGAATTGACTATATGTTGAAATTGACATTGTATTTTAGGTCGAAAATAGTAATAGAGAAGCAGGTTCAAAAGATATTGTCAATTATATGGTAGAACTAGATGCTAGAAAATATAAGAGTAGGATGAAGTGGAAATATAGTTCTTCAACAAAGATTTCACAACCATTAGTTTAATGCAAAGTAGGAGCCTCTATAGATCATGTCAAATCAAATGAACTAGGGTACCAGAAGGTAATGAGTTGCATATTTAGCATCACTCAACAAGTTATGTAGCTGGTTGAATCTGTTAACCCTATAGTTTATGCATGGAATGAGCATAAGTCCATGGATTTAGATGAGGTAAGAGGCTCTATTGATCTTGTTTCTACTTCTTCTTTGGTAGTTCTATATAAAAATGCCTCTTAATATGTAGATTATTGAAATCTAAGTGTAGGATAATCCAACCCAGTTTCTTTATTGTTGGAGTGATCTAGAAAATGTTCTTTTGGAAAAAATTATAGCTTGCATTCTTTACTTGACTATTGAATTCTTTGTATATTTTTTTGCACGATGGTTAAACCACATGTAGAGAAATTTTATCAAAGAAATAGGAAAACAAAAACACCTTCATGGTGTCAATAGAGTTGTCGATATTGATAGTGATGAAGTGGACAAGAATGCATAACATAGTTGTCTTAGTTGTCCTGAAGTTGAGGCGATTAATATAATAATAATTGCATGGTGTTGTCCCGATGTTTTGTCAATTATTACTTAAAATTTCTTTTGAAAAAAATTATATCTTTTGCATTCTTTAAGTTGTAAGTTAGTTTATCCCAATGTTTTGTCATTCTTCTTTTGGGCAAAACTTTATAGCTTTTTCATTCTTTAAGTTGTAAGTTTAAAATCTTTCCAAATGTTTTGTCATTGTTCCTATGGAAAAAATTGTATAGCTTTTGTATTCTTTA
>VDFB02240740.1:0-12253 GCA_007258455.2 Sequoia sempervirens
GACTTCAATCTCATCTGATGCATCGGCCCAATAATCCTCAATATTTGCTTTGTGCTTAAACTCCTCTGACAGCACCCATTTGATGTTATTATGTGGGTCATAGATGTGTCGGTGGTGTGATGACTCAAGTGATAAAATTGAGCTCACTCTCGGCCTCTCTAACACTTTTGTAATGAAGGACACACTTCATCCAGAGTTGCCCATGACAATTGGGAATTCAATCCCTCCCTTCTTTTTCTTCTGAATCTTATCGTAGGCGAGCAATTGCCTAGATATCTCTAGCATTAAAATTCTATCGGTTGGGTACTTAGGCAGCCTATATGGATATGATGAAAAACCCTGCAGCCTTATGTAAGAAAACTTCAGAAACTGAATAAACCAGCACCCATACCTTTCAATCAATTCTTGGGCCTCCCTCGAGATTCTGTGATGCAACCGCTCCTGAAGCAATCTCGTGATGTGCATGGTGAAGGCGTCATTGACACGCTTGTAATGGGTAGTGCTTGCCAAATGCAACTGCGGACAAGCCTCATGTATTTTAAACTGGTGAGAGCCACAACCAACAGGCTCCTTGTAAGAGATCCCTTTGTACTTTGTCATACGAGCCAGCATGTAGATGATGTAAGAGCTCATATAAAATGTCTTGGTTCTTTTCAGGCTCAGGAGCTGCTCGTGCAAATTGTCACTGATCATCACAGCCCAGTTAACATAATCTTTCCCTTCCAGCACGAGGTTGATGTAGTAAAACATCCATGGCTCGAAAATAAAGGACTGTGGGCAACCACCAACTCTGGTCAGCATCATGATGAGGTCACAATATTCCTGTTTCAAGTCATCTGTAATAATTTGTTTCGGCAGCTTCGTACGAGAAGGCTTAGGATTACTCATCCAATGAGTATTAATTGTCTCCATGCATCGCTCGAATGCAGAAGCATATGTAATGTCCCCAATTTAGCCCTACGCTCTTCATTTGGATTTAGCCTATTTCTGGGAACTCGTAGGCTAAGCAGAAGCTCGAATCAGGGTTTCCAAACTTCTTGGAGGACATTTTCGTCTTTTTGCGGAACTTCTCTTGGAAATGTTGAACTTGGATTGCGGATTCCTTCTGGGTTTTCTGAGAGCTTCACGTTGGTGGTTTCGGTTCGGCATTCTGAGCAATTACATGGATTTACTATTTTTAGTAAATTCTATTTTTAGTAGTTGACTTGTTGACTCCTAATCAGTAGGCTTCACTATGGCAGTCTGTTCAAACGGTATGGTTGAATTTGGCTTATGATGCATTTCCATGGTGATATAAGATATTTTATATTATAATGTTATAATTTAACATTATAATTCCTTGTCCTAGCATCATGAATTAATATTGTCTTTAAAAGGGGGACATTGAAGGGTATTTTCACATGGAGGAAATATTTTAATATTTCTAAAGCCAAATATTGCTCAAGGAGTTTGGACGCCAACTTTGGGTGAGCCAAATATTTTATTTAAAAAGTGAAATTTATCTTCTTAAGCAAGTACGCCATCCTGAGGGTGAAGACAAAAGACAAGTCAATGACCTAAAAGAATCTTTGAGGTGGCGCCCTTCTTGGAGGTTTCTAGAAAGCTCTTCTAAAGTTATAAATTGGAGCTCGGGGTCCTCATTTTGTTTATCTGATGAATTTGCAAAGTTATGTTGCCGGATTGGCTTTGGGATTGCTTCGAGGAATGTAAGCCTCCTAGCTTGGCTCTTCTTCTTGCTTGAAAGACAACAACTAGTTGAGAGGTTTAGTTGTAGTTGGTTTCCTTTCATTGTAGTTGGTTCTTCTCACATTCTGTAGTTGAGTTATTGTATTTTCTGTCAATTTTAGAGTTGCTGATTTGTATGGCTGTAGGTTGTTTTTACTCACAACTCAAGAAACAAAAATAATATTGTTCTGGGTACTGTTCCAATCTATTTTCCTATGTAGGGTGACCATATGTGCAAGTTTCCAGAATTTTATTTGAAGTCTATGAATTATCTAAAGTAAATCACCCTTGCTTGCAGGCAATTTCACTTCGTAAGTGCTTTGGAAGTCGTGCAAAATAAATAGGGGTCTTTGTGAGAAGTTTTTGTGATCCATCTTCATTGTCATCATCATTAGAATGTTTTGCAACTGATTTCAAGTTAAATGAGTGAGTATTGAGAGAGATATGAGCATTTAAGTGAGTTCTGGAGTTGCTGATTTCACCATTTTAACTGCAGATCTGTCATATCAGACTTAGTAAAATTATTAATAGGGCTGGGATTGTTTATCTTAGTCATATTAATCATTCTGGAGTAGCTCTACATTTCAGCAGTTTGATTATCACTATAATCCATCGTGCTTGCAGGAGATATATTATATTGTAAGGCTGTTAGTAGTACTAACCAGCCAATATTCACATTTGTAAGCTCTTTATTATATTTCCCACATTTCGTGGAAGAGACTGATCCTTGCTCAGTCTATTGTATTTACTTTTAGTTGCTCCATCATATGATAGTGCCTATTCATCTTGGATAGGAGTGCACATACTTGGCGTTGAGCTCCATTTCCAGTATTGTATTTCATGTAATTGCTCCGCCATATGGTCGCCTCATTTCCATTCTGGAATTGGGTAGCACATACTTGGTGTTGAGTTTGCTTTCAGTATATTAGATGGTAGGGATCCTCTGACCACATGCTCGTCGTTCGCCGGCGCATTCTTGGTTAGAGTTTTTGTATAAGCATTTCAATTAAGACCCTCTGACCATATGCTCGCCATCACTTGGCGCCATTCTTGGTTAGAGTTACTTCCAGTTGCATTCTGATTAATGTACTGATCCTCTTGCCATATGACAGCCTCTCTCTTGTTGAGATTGAGTGCGCATTCTTGGCAAAGAGTTATATTGTAACTGCTGGTTTGATTTATCTAACCCTAACGGGTGTGTTGCATTTCTGATTGTAATTTGAAAATTGAAAAAATTTGGCTCGAAATATTTTAGCATACATCCGTTCAGCTCGCTCTCTGGATTTGTAAACCATGTTCCTGTGCACCGGGATCCCGAAAGCTTCACCAATGGCCGAAGGAGTAAGATTGGCTAGCACTTGGCCATCTGGTGACATGATCGATCTGTGATCCTTCTCATAATAATTGGCGCACTCCATCATCAGCTCCGAACACTGAATGGCTGGTGGGAAACCAGCAGCTGCATATAATCCGCTTCGAACAATATTGTGCGAAGTGGTCGAAGGTCGATGACTTCCAATCCCCAACATTCTGTTTTTGAAAGCCTCTAGGTTGACGGAGCCCAAGTTGGTGTCAGCCAGCTTGCCCAACTTCGAAATGAACTTTGACTCTGGCATGAATGTTTTGCTCAGCTTCTTGATCATAGCCTGTCTGGATGCACCATTGTTATCTTTGCCAGTCGCCCTTGCCTCAGCCATTTGCAGGACAATAAACATTCATCAGCAATTTATCTTAGAAAAATAAATAAGATACCTTGCAGGGCTGCCAGCCGACTTTTAAAATTTGAGAAGTTGCAACATTCAATTCTTCTGCAAACCTCAACTTCTCCTTCACAAGATTTCGAACTTCAATCACTTAGCAAGCTTCAAATCAGCAAGCTCAACCTTCAGCAAATTTCAAACAGCAAATTGAACTTTGAAAATTCGTATTCCACACTCAGCAAATCAGCAAGTGCGCCCTTCACTAACTCTTCTTACTTCAAGGCGTCCCCAGCTTCAGCAATATAATCTTCTTCAAATCGAACTTTACTCACTTGCACTGGCAACTCAAGGCGTTCTTCTTAACTTCAGCAATTTCGAACTTCAGCAATAGCAAATTTCCAACGCCTTTCACTCAGCAACTCTCAGACTTGGCAAAATTTCGAACTTCTTAGGCTTCAGCAATACTCAACAACAATCTTCAGAGCAAATTCGAATTGTTCAACTGTGAAAAACAAGTGAGAAACTTCTCAATTTTGTAGCCAAAAATCGAATTCTAGAAGGAGCCAATTATAGCCAGTACATTTAATTTCCACTACTCCACTTGAAGAATTCAAATTTTCCCTCTCCGGTATTTCTGACACTTGTCTCTCGACGTCAGGAATCTTGTTCTTCTAGAAGTTCGACTTTGACTGGCATCTTTTAATTTACTTTCGAAAAATTCAACTTAAGTTCATCTTTTTAATTCACCAGCCGGAGCTCTGTCACTTGAATTCGAATTTAACTCCTCCTCAGCTCTGGAAAATTCACTTGTGAAGAACTAGATTAAAATCATCTATGCAACTCATTTCGAATTCATCATTCGAATCATTTTCTTTTCAAAAGTCGTTTTATTCAAATTTGCCTTAGAAGATTTTAAAATTTTCCTTAGGAAAATCTCACAATTTGAGCACTGATTAAATTCATCACTGAAAAAGTGTTGACGAAGTGCGGAAGACATGGAAATCCATCTATCATCACAAATGTCCAGTACCCAGAAGAGAATTTTCTCCATAATGCTTCGAATCCATGTGTACCCAATGAACGGGTTCATTTAATTTTTAAATTTTGAACCTTAGGAAAATATTACTTCATCAATTTAAATCCGTTCTTCATCTGTGATCATCCTGTGTTGCTCCAACTTGAGAAATTTGAATCATCCTGCATTACCATCATTCTCTGACTTTATCTCTGAAAAAAAAAATTGGCTCGTGCTCTAAGAGGAAAATTCATCATCTTGAGTTCTAGGCGTATTTTCTAAGGAAGAAAATATTTTGCCTTGGTAAATCATCTTGGAAATTTTGCCTTAGAAATTTTTTATTTAATCTTGCTCATCCGTGCCTGTGAGAAAAATCATCAGCCTTCCTTAGAAAATCTTCATGAGGGCGCTTAGCACATTTTATCCTCTAACACCTTCAATGCCTTAGGAAAATTTATCATTTTGAAAATTTCAACGCCTAGCAACTTGTTTTATTTATCACCTCACATTTTATTTCATACTTGGAAAATATTTTTACTTGAAGTTCCAACGCCTTAGGAGAAATTCCCATAACATCATCCTATACTTTACTTTACTACCCTTTGGCGCATAGCACTTGGAGGAAAATCAAAAACCACGCCTTAGCATTTTATTTTCACCACTTCACACGCCTTGGAAAAATTCTCTAACACCTTATAACACTCACCACCTTGGGCGCATTTAACACTTGAAGAGGGATATTTAACTACGCCTAGCATTCACCTTGCATTGACCACGCCTTAGAGTGTTTTCAACGCCTTTTACCCTGTTTACCACCTTGCATTTACTTTTACAACTTCAACTTGGGCGCATTTTGCATAGGCAAGAGGATGACTCTCCAACTTCTCGTTTTTGTCCTTACTTGACCTCATTTGGGCGCATCTAGGGGGGTGAGGAGGATAAACTTCTTTGACTCCTTTGACTTATCTCCTTCTTGGGCGCATTTTGGCATATGTGGTGGATGAAACATGTTACCACGTCCTTTGTGACCTTTCACCTCCCTTGTTTTCGTCTTCACATGCATGCTTTTGGGCGCATTTTGCCTATGTAGGAGGATGAAAATCTTTGACCTCTTTGACTTCTTCTAAACTTGGCGCATTTCACCCCTTGAGAAGGATGGGCGCATTTGGAGGGGTGAGGAGGACGAACGCAACACTTAGAAAATTTTCTAACTCTCATGCTTCAAGGTGGGCACATTTCAGCATGGCTACAGGATGAAAATTGTTGACTTTCCTTGACTTTTGCATTTTGGGCGCATTTTGGCCTTGATGAAGGATGAAACTTCATACTTAGAATATTTTCATGCTTTCTCCAGTTTCCCTTGGGCGCATTTGAGCTAGGCAGGAGGATGAGAGATGTTGACTTTCTTTGACTTCATTGCTGGATGGGCGCATTTTGGACTAGGAGGAGGACGAGCTTCCATACTTAGAAATTTTTGTCACCTCTTCATCAACTTGGGCACATTTTGCCATGGCTGCAGGATGAAGTTCTAGACTTAGAATTTTTCTCGTTTTCCCGGCTTTCATGCCCTGCTATTATAAGTAAGCCCTCTGATTTTTCATCTCACGAAGCTCGAGCGATTTGAAATTTTAAAATCACATCCTCATGAGCTGGTTACCTATTGACATTACTATTTTTAGGTCGGCTGCTATTTTTAGCCCGTTTGAAGAGTGATTTACTATAAATAGTAAGCCTTGCCGATAGCTCAACGCTCCGATTAACTTGAAATTTTGGATAGAGTATTTCCTCCTGCGTGACCTTATTCTTGTGTCGGCACATGCGCGACTTGCTATTTTAGCTGTTTCCAATTGACTTACTATAAATAGTAAGTGCTCGTTTAACTAAAATTTTACCCGTGAGATAGCTGAAGGATCTTGTCGCGGTGGTTTACGGTTTTGAAAATTCTGACTTTTACCCCTCGCCGGGCTCGGCTGTAAACTAATTAAGCTCGCATGTGTATCAAATGACCTCTGTTTATTCGTTCTTTGCGCATTCGTCGAGCTCGTGATTGAATTCTTTGGGGCCAGTAGCGAAGTGATGCACTGCTAAAATAGTAAGTTCCTTCTTGGTGATTATCTCCATTTGCGTATGCACCATCGCGAAGCTCGAAAACCACCGGGAATCATCAGGCATACCAAAACAAACCACGACATGCAAGCCCTAAAATGGCCGTTAGATTAAAGTTGTCGTCTCACTCTGCATGTTATACCATCGCGAAGGTCACCGAAACCCGAGGAAGGAATATCCGTACATGCAGGAAACTGCGCGTCTAAGAAGTACGAAATTGCTCGAACGCTAAAATAGAAAGTTGCCTGTTTCAGCTCAAATTTTGCATACGAGCAGCTTGATGTGCTCTGAATGCCGCGTGACTGTCGGAATCTCAAAAATGCTGACGAATTGCCTGCAATTGCACACTTACTAAAAATAATAAGTACCTCAGAATCTGATGAAAATTTGCTGAGAACCTGTTGGGAGCATACTGACAACAATGTTAAACTCTGTTTTCAATTTATTCACTTCGTTCGACCTCGGACTGACCAGGAAAGATGAAACCCTAATTTTCAGACTTGGTCAATTTTACGCTTAAGCTCAAAGACGGGCACAATCCTCGAAAGACAGACATCAGAAAAGAGACAGAGAAAGAGAGAGAGAGAAAAAACCCAAGCCAAAAGACCGGAATGGAGCAAAAAATTAGGGGGTCCCCATTTTGGATGGGGCGATGTGTGAAAAGGTCACAACACTACCTTTCTCTTGAGGTTGACTAATCGGGCCTGAGTTTCGTTCATCAGATTCAATAGCTGATCTAATTTAGCCATAGGATTATTGTTATCCTGATCCCCTCTGAACCCATTTCCGGAATTATCCATTCCAATGAAGTTCTTGGAGATGTTGGTAATTCTAATTAGTCTTTGTTTTTAATTTATTCAATAGTTTACTTAGCATAAGTTAAAGAAGTTTTCCATTGCAGATAAACAATCAAATATTTTCTGACTCAAGTTAATTACTATTAGATTTCAAGCAAAATAGTTTACAAAATTTGATATTGATTCAATTCAAAATTGTTTACAAAATGACTCTGTTGGCGTAACAACTAACACGTCTGGAGTGCGAGTTGGTACGGACAGCTATGCACACTACGCAACGAGTGCTCTTCAAATTAGGAGGGGAAGCTCCCTCGTTGTGCTGACAAAAGTACCTGAAAAGGAAAAAGTACACTAAACTATAACCTGTCTTTTTGTCTCAGCTGTAAGAGGCACAAGGCTTAAGGAAAACTTTATACGTTGCAGCTAAGTATTTTCTGGTTTCGCAAGACTTAACTACAACACCCAAAACTAAGTAACTTATCTATCCAATCCCGTCAAGAATTCAGAGCATGAGGAAACAGAGTGGGAATGATTATTTGACGATAAGCCGGGTACGGATTCACAACGTGAAGGCAAGGTGGCACAACTATCTGCTTGTCTGAATAGGCTTATTGGAAACAATAATATACGATAAACTAAGTACAGATTCTCAACTTGAAGGCAAGGTGGCACAACTATCAGCTCAATCTGAATAAGTTTATTATTCACACACATCATATGATAACCAAGAACAGATTCTCAACTTGAAGGCAAGGTGGCACATCTATCAGCTCAATTTGAACGAGTTTATTGAACACATAACATAAAGGTTAGCCAACTAGGATAATAAATTGCATTGGCGAGACACGTATACAATCTACCATCTACTAGCCACTATATCCAACTAAAGCAAGAATTCACCATCATAATTGCATGAAACCCAAGTGGCATAACAATTCATCACAATAGTAAATACTCATGAACAGATACAGAATGAGCAATATTGCAAGCAAGGTAGGCACAACATATATTTCTCTCTCGTGCAAAAGTTCGTGAACAAATACAATAATAGCAATACTACAGGCAAGGTGGGCACAACATGTATGCTATCACGCAAAAGTTATGTACAAATGAGCAAAAACTCTTATTTATAGACATCAAAAGGTGTAGGGAACCCTAAAATCACCTTGATTCAACTACAGTCTTGCAATGCATGCAAGATTTATTGCTAAACCCTAATAAAGTAAACTATACAGTTAACTGGAAAGCTCTGCGTCAGTTAACCAAAACATCTAATCTAAAATGGACAATTGTGCAAGCATGCGATCCTTATTAAGCATGTTAAGCTGGAACACTACCATCAGTTAAGCGTAAACCTAAATATAACTCAAGTGAATAAAGCTAATCTCGGAATAGATATGCATGAGATAGAGGCAGTGAGTTAGCGAAGGAATAGCACCAAGTTTAACTCCACATGTATAATGTCACAATGCGAGGTAGAATTGAAGTCTCTTGTCGTGATCTCGAGCAGCCAATCCCTCAAGTTATTAACTACATCAACTGTCTAGAGCTCGATGCCTGCAGCCGAGAAGAATGCTATGCAATGCATCATGTCCTCCTTACGGTGTGATGCAGGACTGAGTTCACCTTTGCTCCTTGTTGCTTCATCGAACAAAGCGGCGGCATGGCCCTTAAGGCGGTGAAAATCTTACAATAATGAATTCTCTGCTTGAAAATAGTATGAATGAAGTGCTAAGACTCTGGTAGACATCAGTAAGCTCAACATCGCACCACCCTCAATCGATATACTCGACCGGTAGAGATGCTGAAGTCCTCACAAGCCCGGGTGCACCAGTAGCGTGCTCTCTACTCTCAACCAACTCTGATGCCATTGTCTCTTCTATCTTTGCCTTGAAAACCAATTGTGTTTTCCAAGAGTAGATAGCTTCTTTATCCTCTGCATCTGTGACTGATTCATATGCCATACTCAGGTGAGCAATCATAATCTCGTCCCGGGGTCTATTAATCGCCATGTTTCACTCCTCATCCTGGAGACGTAGACGGAGCTCTCGTGCATTGTACCACAATTGATATAACCCTATAAGCATAGAACGGCCTCTAGCAATGAACTCCTCCTCCCATTCCTCCAAATGCTTGCCATATGCAACCAAATGATTAAGTTGGCCCTGTTCTGCTGAAGGCTCAAGCATCGGCGGGAGTGTGGCGGTAACATCTGACCTATGTACAAGGCTAGAAATGCTCTTGTGAAAGGCATGCGATTTCAGCCTTGAGGGGCTGCCTATCTTCTCCGTCCTTGACATTCTATCCCTGGCAACATGCATAGCAGCATAGGAGATCAACTGGAGTCACGGCATTATTACTCGACCAAGGTTGACTTTGGTAACTCTCGAAGTCTGAGATTCCAACTCATCCAAACTCTTCCCCTGTGGAGGTATAGTAGTCTCAACGACGATCTCCATGTTAGTATTCCTCTCCACGTGGACCGTGTTCTTGATCCTCTTGTCTGGCACATCCTGGTAAACTTGATCAAAATCTGAATGATTAAGGACATAGGATGTCTGCCTCCTCTTCCTTCCCAGTTGATTTTCGATCCAAGACTGGTCTCGGCTAATACTACTGGAAGGATCTGTACTAGCAACAGGAGGTTGTGACGAGAGTGAATATGTAGAGGAGCTACTGCGAGATGGGGAGTCTAAATCCAATTTAATATGAATTGGGACTGGTGACTGCTCTGGAACTGGTATAGGAACTTGAGGCTGAACCTCAGGCACTGGTGGACTCTGGTACAGCCTCTGGCCGGATTGTGGCCAGTATCGTGAGGGGTTAAATTAGTAATATCAATAGCAAAAGCATGCCTTTTAGATTGTTTGGCGCTTGGCCTTTCTTGGGGAGGATTACTCCTCTTCTTTTTGGTTTGGGTTTTAAATGAGGAAGGTAGCGAAGAGGATCCACCGGCGGCTTTGCTCTAGGCACTTACCCTCACAGTCTTCTTGCTGTCGAGGTAAAGTATACTGTTTTGAATAACTCTACTTGACCTCTCCTTTACTGTTGTGTATTCCTTGGCGTACCAATCAACTGCTGGCAGCGGCTGTGTGTCAACCCGCTCTCTGAAAAACTGAGGAAGAACTTCTCCCTCGTCATCTGATAAACCTCCCACATCTTTTGACAAGAATACAAAAATCTGTGAGAGAGAGAAGCGGCCGTAGCTACATCTGCGAACCTCGAAGTCATCCACACAATTGGCCCAATAGTCTTCCATAGAAGGCTTATGATATGCGCGACCACCGAGGCGAGCTATGTAATGACCCCAAAGATCATAGGTACGTACCTCAACAAGATACTTGAGATGATACCTCTCAAGCTCTTGTCGTGCAGCTTTGGCATCAACTACCGTCTTGCACCAATATATTCCAAACTAAATAGGAAAATTAGCAGTTGGTCTATGCTTGCAACGTAAATGACGATGAATATCATGCAACTGCCTCAGGAACTCTATAAAAACTGTTCTATCCGAAGGATAGCGTGGAAGCATAGCTGCATTTCCTGTAAATCCATATACTCGGATATAAGTGTATGTCGGGAACTGAATAAACCAGTCCGCCCAACCATCCATTGCTGCTCTAGCAACTGCCAAGATACGAACGTGCAACTCCCGGTCCAAATTTCTCACTGTATAAGTCAAGAAAGCCTCGTGAACACGCTTGAAGTGACGTTCAACCTTAGTGAACTCAAGCTGATCATAATAGTGATAGACTTTCTGAACACTGAGAATGCCCACGGTGTTTAAACCTCGGAACTGACCCTGATAAGCAATCAAGTACACGAGATAAGAACGCATTTGAAACTCATGAGCAACTAAGAAACTGGTGATCTGCTTGTGGATAACATCGCTGATGAAGGATGCCCAGTCATAATGCTCCTGCCCAGATATGATGCGACCAATGATGTAATACATCCAAGGATGGAAAACATTTGCATGTGAATGACCTGAGACATCATTCAAGAGTGTAATTAGAATCGAGTACTCATCCTTGTACTCACAACGACCCACATTATTTGGCAATTTGTTCTTCGCTTGCTTTAACCATCGTTCTGCCATTTTGCTCTGGCACTTGTCCACATCAGCATTGAATGCATGCTCGCACTGCTCCATAGAAATAACTAGACTGTTCGGGTGATGAGGGATACCAAAACTTCTTTCAATGTCCAAAGGCTTGAGACTGCAAATAACTCGTCCATCTACTTGTTGGCGTTTAAATTCGCACCTCTGGAATGCGTATTTGAAACGGACAGCTATGCACAGATAAACTGCTCTTCAAATTAGGAGGGGAAGCTCCCTCTTGCTGATGGTGTTTGAAAAAAAGTAAACTAAAACGAAGTTGCCTATCTTTTTGATCAGCTAAGAGCACTAGGTTTATTAAACACAAACGCCGCAGCTGAGATTTTTTGATTTAAGAAGTTCAACTACGACTAACTTAAGCTAAAGACGTTTCTATTTTCTCAAGGAATACGCAGAGCAAGAGAAACTAGAAATTAACAAGGTTGAATCTCTGACAAAATACTTTAATAAACTCTTTCTCAACGAACATCTACACACTTCAATGTAAGCTGAAATCGAGATCATAAAAGTAGAACACAAATAACGGAAATTTGAGATTTTGGACCAAGGCAAAGGAGGCTCATGATTTTATTACTCAAACTTCTGGAACAAAACTCACTTCTAACATGCCTGGAACAAGAAATTGCAGCTAAAGAGGCTTTCAATCTTGTTCTTACACAATAGAAACAACAATCACACTAACTCCTTGTTGGCTAAAGAGGCTCAACAATTTGCTATCACAACACAATTGAACAACACTTGAATAACAAATAGAAGGCACAATAGGCTCAGCGTTTTGTTATCACTAGCA